>LOEQ01002692.1:93690-104481 GCA_001685075.1 Bramus lutescens
CTCTGTGAGTTTGAGGCCAGCCTGATCTACAGAGTGAGTTCCAGAACAGCCAGAGCTACACAGAGAGATTCTGTCTCAAAAAACCAAAAATCTTATAATTCAAATGAAGACACAACATAGCAAAGCCTATGGGATACAACAAAAACTGTTCTAAGAAGAAAATTTCTACATGTGGGTATTTCAAATGTCTTGACGACATGCCTTAGGTTTTTGGAAAAAAACAAACTAAACCCCAAATCAGTAGATGGGAAGAAATAATGAAGATTATGGCATAAATTAGTACAATAGAAATAAAGAAGATTTTCATTATAATAAATTTTTGCTATAGTAATAAGAATTTCAATAAACAGAGGGTTCATTTTTTTTGATAAGATAAATAAGATTGACCAACTCCTAGTCAAACTAATGAAAAACAAGAGGAGACCAAATCAGCAAAGTTAGAGATGAAAGGGATGTGTTAACGAAACACACTAATGAGATGCAGAAAGTTATTAGTACATACCTTAAAAATATGTCCCACTAAACTGGAATCCAAAAGAAATAAATATATCTAGCTATATATTAAATTAATCCAAAAAAGATAAGCAATCTAATGTGTCTGAAAAAGGCAGTGAGATTGAAGGAGGAATAAACAATTTCCTGGCCCCAGTGGATTCACAGGTGGATTCTCCCAGACCTTCAAAGAATTAACACCAATACTCCCCAAACCATTCCATGATATAGGAAAATAAGGAGCACCAGTAAACTCTCTGCTAAACCAGTGTTATCAGATATCAAAACCAGTTGGAGACCCAACAGAAAGGAAAACTCTAAGTCGGTCTTCCTGACAAACACAGACACATGAATTCCTAGTCACTGTGATCACAAGACTGATACCAGGTCTGGTCTACTGATATTCTGATATGGAGATGAGAGGGGCTCAGGAGGCCCCACCCCTCGGTGAGGACTTATAGGTAGTTAATGCCTGCTGGGGGAGGGCCTCATGAGGTACCCTTCTCTGAGGATCTATTGGTAGTTAATGGTTGAGGGTGTAGACACCAGTAAGCTGACCATATTCCTGTAAACAAGCCTTCATGCTCCTGCAAGTCACCCTAATTAAAGTAATTGTGATGGACAGACAGACAGACAGACACACACACACACACACACAAACACACGCACGCACACAACATGAAAGTTAAAGGTGATCAGTTAGGAAGAGGAAGGGAATCTGCTAGAATGGAAGAGGGGCCAGAGAGGGTGGTAGGGTGGAGATGATCAAAATACGTAGACATATATGAAATATAATGAGCCCACTGTTATATATAATTAATATATACTAATATAAATAAAACTAAAAAAATTAGTCTAAGAAGTCAAAGACAAACCAGCAATAGCAACAAAAGAATTTTACGATAGCAACAGTAGAGCATAAAGTCAGCCACCTTCTGAGTACAGATGGATTTGTAAGTGGCTTGTCTCTTATGTGTGACCTAAGGTCTAATTACAAGAGAGTAGCAATCATGACCACTTTGGTTGTAGCAATACCACTGAAGGCTTAACTTAACGACATGCTCCATACCGCACCACTCACGATCAAGGTTTCTGGTATTACTGGTATTACATTTTATATTTAAAAAGCAAGAATATTATTCAGCATTAAAATTACTAAAAGTATTATTATTGCAATGTTCACACTCTAGATTCTAGGGGTTCTTGTGTTCTAGAGTTGGTACATTTAAAAGGAGCACTGTACCATTAGTCAGAGGGTGAGGCAGTCTAGCTCTGCTGATTAACTGCCTGCTGGGGGAGGGCCTCATGAGGTACCCTTCTCTGAGGATCTATTGGTAGTTAATGGTTGAGGGTGTAGACACCAGTAAGCTGACCATATTCCTGTAAACAAGCCTTCATGCTCCTGCAAGTCACCCTAATTAAAGTAATTGGGATGGACAGACACACACGCACACACACACACACACACACACACACAGGACATGAAAGTTAAAAGTGATTAGTTAGGAAGAGGAAGGGAATCTGTTAGATTGATTGATTTTTGATTGATTTGCAATACACATAACTTTTCACTCTTCCCAGAATTAAGAACAATACCTCACATACTCAAGTGGTGAGTTACTAACCAGTAGTTCTTGGCCTCCATAACAATTAAAGGATTTGAATTCCATACTAGTCAATTGTGAGAATTGAAGAATGGACTGACATTTGGGATCAAGGCACCAGGAGACCCTGTCGCTAATTCTCTGCTTCCAGGTGGATGTGGGGGACCCGGGGTCTCACTCATCTTTATCATCACTGAGCAATAGTGTGTTGCTATGACTTCCCCTGGGGGTAGTGGTGGGGGTAGGGGTGACGCTTGCAGTGGAGACAGACCTTACACAGGACCAGGACTTGGTTTGAAAAAGGAGATATTTGGCCAGACTAAGGGAGAAGAGGGGCTGTACCTGTAAGGGAGTTTTTCCAGCAGCAAGGGGGTGTTGAAGCCCTGTGTGCTTCCATAGTGCAGAGAGGGGTCTCGGAGGGGGGAGAGCCAGCCCGCAGCTCTCCAGAATGGGGTCGTCTGTGTGGAGGGGTCATAGATGAACCTGGGCAAAGGGAGAAGCCAAGTCATCAGAGGTCACCAAATACCTACAAAGCCATTCTCAGGAAGTAAATGTGGTTTCAGCTCTAATTCCTGCCCCACATCCCATGGACTAAGAGCATCACACTGCCCCTGCTGACTCTCATCCTGCTGGGTGTCAAGTGGCAAAGCAGAAGTGGGGACAGCCAGAGACTACACATTCCCTATGGGGATGCAGGGACGTGTCCCTGGGTGAGTTTTAAAGTACTGACCAAAATAGGTAACGGAATACTTAGAAGAATTGGGTTTAGATTACACGAGACATAAAGAGGACTGTTACCTCTATGTGAACAGAGAGCTCTGTGCCTTCCAGTGAGAGATTAAGAGTTCTACATCCCACACTGGACAGCACTGACTGTTGGTTCACTCTGATTTGTTGATTAGCCACACACGGTTAATCCATTTTTAGTGTTATCGTAATATTTTCACTCATTAATGAATTCAATAATGATTTGTAAAACACTTACCTGGACTAGAGTCTAAGTAACACACACACACACACACACACACACACACACTCTACATGCTTCAGTGACTCTCACCATTACCATCATAATAAAATTTACACAGCACCACATGGGGAAAGAAAGGCTCATTCACTCCCTTGCCTGGTCTATTCCTGGCCTGCCTCAGCACAGCAGACTGCCAACACTGTTAGGACTGGATTCTGTCTTTCATCTCATTGTCCTCCACTCCTAAGCACACTAAGCCCTTCATAAACACGCCTTAAATAAGTGGCTAAATGCATTTGAACAGCTTATCATATAATTTCTTTGCATACTGATTTCTTTATGTGTGTAGCATAAGGTCTCCATTTTTATATCACTAATGCTGGGTCTGGCACGGAAGTGTCTGTAAAACGAACAGAAGCGAAGGCTGTAACATTTATGTTTTGCATGCGTTGGGACCTTGGAACACCTTGTAAACAAACAGCTAATTTTCAAGTCATCCACTTAAATGGAAGAGAGCAGGTGTGTGGGGAAGTGGAGGGAAGGGGTTAGGGAGGGATGTGGGTGGAGGGATGGAGGTAGGGGCCTAGGTAGTGTATGTGTGTGTTGGGGTGGTTGTCTACACAATGGCTATTTTAGACGTCATTGATTGAGCCAGTCATATGCAATCTCTGGTGATCTCTCATGTCCATCATTCCCTGGTGCCCATAGCCACTGCAATCCAGTATTAAATCCCAGAAGAGAAGACAACCATCTGCCTGGCTGGGCTAAATTCTGCTACCAGGTCCCCATCAGCCTCTGAAGCCTGACCCTGGGCTGTGTTTGTAGACTCACCGTGGAGCAGGCAGAGTATGAGCAGGAGTATTTTCCACCTTGTTCTTTGGCTGGAGACCTGCAACCCAAGACAAGAGGCCCAAGGGAGACGTATGAGAAGCTAGAGTGAGTGGCGAGGGTGGGGTGAGGGGTTCAGGGCTGGGAACTCTCGCTGTGGAATCTCAGTTTGCTCCAGTAGTTGCGTGGGTCTCCCTGAAGGGCAGATTCAGAGAGCTGCCTGTGCTGGGAAGTGAGGCTCTGCAGAGCAGCGCAGAGGGAAAGAACTCATTCAACCCTGGAGCACTGGTAGAATTGCGATGCTTGGAAAGGGCGTTCTCAGGGACCTGGCTCTTCTCTGAGTCATTGATACTATATATGGGGTACTACATTCTTGGGATGCAGGGCGTCCCTCCTTTTTCTCTTTTCATTCTTTCTTCTTACAGAGAGGAGTTGTTTCTTCAGCGGGGAGCCTTGTGCTTCCCTGTACAAGTACGACTGAATTAAAACTAAACCTTCACCCTGTGAGCACTAGGGCACCATTCTGTTTCTCCTTATAGTCTCTAGAAAACTCCCTTGGACCCTCCTCATCTCCATCCAACCTCCAGTTTTGCATCCTTTTGCTGGCCTTGGGAACTCACTGGAAGCAGAGCCTTTCCCTTTTAGGCTTCAAAACTAGACTGAGCATAGTGTGAGCCCCATGGGCAGCTACTGGGAGCAGGAGCCCAGTACTCTGTCAGGGAACCCCAAAGGGGTCACTTCTCAGTGATTAAAAGACTGAGATTGTACCTCATTCCCATCGTCTGTGTTCTCTGGGGATTTTCATCGGTGTTTGACTGTGGTTCTCTGGACTCTCAGGTGTCATTGTTTTTTCTTTTAATTTGAACGTGTATTTTACCACTCTTAAGAACAATCAGCACATCAATTTAAAGTCAATGGTATAGCACACAGGCAAAGCACGCTCTTGACTCCCAATTATAGCCAGTTGTGCAGGGTTGGATCAAAGGAGGAGAAAAGGGAGTGGGAGTGGAAAGAGAAAGCAGGAGAAAGAGAGAGCAAAAGGGGAATAGGAGAGAAACGGAGAAGGGAAGAGAGAGGAGGAAAGGAAAAGACAAACACTCTAGACTAGGCTCCCAGCAGCTACTTATCATCTTGTTTGGCTCTACTCAGTCATGTCTTCTAGAGCCTTCAGCTGCCCTACTGACTAGGGACCCAGAGCGGCTAGTTTGAAAAGACCTAGGTTTCCAGCTCCCTCCACCCCACCACCATTTAGCGAGTCCCCTCCCTTGGGCCCTCTCAAGGGCAGTCCCTGCCCTTCCCTGCCTTACCCCTTCCTCTCCAGGTCTTTCCAGGGTGTGGCTGCACCTAGTTCCTAGCTTGATTAATATTCACCACATCCAGGCTCATTTCATGCCCGATACTCTGACTGCCCCAGGCTACCGTTTCCAAAGTGCCAAGTCCTAATACAGTTCACACAAAGGCCAGTGTCACCATGCCGCCCAGTTCTTCTGAAGCTCACTGGTGTGACAGCTTCATGAGCAAAGCTGCCTCCACGGGGCAATGAGGAAGCACAGTACGCGATAAAATAAAATGTTCCTAGCTACTTATCTGTCTTGATTGGGGGCTGAAAGGGTATCATTCCATGGAATGTGTCCAGTCACCTTCCCTGGCAATGACCTTCAGGAATCCTTTCTGCAGGATACTGGGAGGTCCCACAGCACCACATTTAGAGTTTAGAGTCCCGTGCCCCCTGAGTCCTGCTGGAAACACAGCCGTCCCCATTTTCATTATAGGCCAGTTTGTGACTTCCCTGCCCTCCCTTAGCCCCTCTGAATGCCATTTTTCTTCTACCTTCATCCCCCTTCTGTGGGATGATCTGGCATGTGCAGAGGGAAGAGCACAGTGACACCAGGCTTAGCTTTGCTGGAGGCTGCTAAGTGGACCCTGATGCTTATTCTCCTCCACTTCAAAAGAAGAACCTTGCCTGGGCAGCTATGTGCTCTGCATCTAATATGTGCTAGCTCTGCCTTCCCATGGTTTCAGACTCAGAGTACTTGGCTGGGACTAAGAAGAGAGTCCAAAGGAGAAATGCTGGGGCCTGAACTCCTGAGTCTTCTCCTGCCTCAGGAGAGAGCCCATCTGCTCTGAGGCGAGACCCCTAGAGCAGAAGTCACAGTGGCTGCTGCAGACTGCTTCCCGCTCTTAGAGTAAGAGAAAGTCATGTTACCTTTTGTTCTCTGGGCTTAGCAGGGGAATCTTGATCCATCTTGGTCCAGAGCAAAACCAAGTTGGACTTTTTCTTTTATCCAAGGAGACGCTGGTGTTTGGGTGCTGGCCAGCTGCTTTTTCTAAATGTGGAGACCAAGCCGTCAGGATGGCGTAGGGCTGGTAACAGGAGCTGGAACTGGAAGACTGGGGCTAAGGAGGAAGCCCTGCCACTCACCTCATGCCGTTTGTGCCAGGGTCCCTTCTCTTGATTTTACTGCTGAGAGAAAGTCAATTCTGGCCTCTTGTGTCACTGTCACTTGTTTCTTTGGAATCTTTTCCAGGGCTGGTGACAGTAGCGTCAGGGAAGTATATTGGTCCCTACCTTCTCTTATACTCTGTTGGAGGTCCAGACTTTTAGGGGGCCCCATCTCAGAAGCCTTCTTGGGAACCTCCAGAACCAGTGATGCAATGACCTGAGCAAGAGAGAAGGGGATTTCAGGGTTCAGGAGAGGAATTTCCCGAAAGCTGGCCATCAGCTGCTGCCCCACTGCTGACCTGCACTCCTGTGAAGAAGGCATTTGGGGGTTTGCTTCAGTGACTTTAGTTTAAATTCTGCTCTGGTGCTCATAAACTTGCGTCCTGAACAAAGGACAATAAATTTAGTGAGATGGTCTTCAGAGAAAGAGAGCATGGACAAGTCTGGCCTAAGCAGATGATGCACTTGAAAACACCACAGGAATTCCCCTTGGGAAATTGTCTATAGAGACTCTTTTTGTTGTGAAAGATACAGTGCTCCTACTCTGTCTCTTGGTCTGGAACTGATACAACCTAAGCACTGAAAACAAAGGGGCCCAAAGGAGGAATGATGCTGTAGCCTATGAGGACCATTTCTAGCACCCCTCATAGATAATGGTACCCTTGGGTCAAATCAAAAGGCCCTTCTTCCTTAGAATGAATTCAGTTGGTGCTTTGCTAGACAACATGAGCAACCGTGGGCAGCTGTGGATATTATCCAGTGCTTGCCCAGGCACGAAGACATTGAAGCAGAAGTAGGATTCTTGGAGTATGGCTAGGACTCTCTTGTTGAGAGAGAGAGAGAGAGAGAGAGAGAGTCTCTCTCTCTCTCCCCCCTCCCTCCCTCCCTTCCTTCTTCCCTCCCCTTGTGTGTGTGTGCACACATGAGTGTGTGTACATGTGTTCTGGTGACTGTGACAATCATATCTATTGCTACACCAGTACTTGGCCAGCATAAGTTCCCACTTGGTTCCCATTCCAGTGTTCCTGGTCTTCACACACACACACACACCCATAGCCTCTTGGATAATTTACAATGCACCTGCATCGTGAGAGGTATCCTCTTAGAAGTGGTACCCTTGAGTAGTGAGGAACTGCACGAGGCACTGCCCTTGGAGGCTCATTCCCTGAACTAATCCCTCTCATGCAGGTCATAGAGACGTAGTTAAGACCTGGTATTCCCCTCTCTGCTCCTTAGGACACAATATCACACTGTGTTAAATCATATAGGCTTTGAAGCCAGGCTTCCCATCCCTTCAAGTTTTTGAGGGGAAAAGAATATGGGCCAGATTATTTATTCTCTTTAGACCTTGTTTTCCTAATGTTTAGGAAACCCTGTTTTCTTATGTTAATCAAGAAACAGCAGCTCTTGCTTTAATCATAAAGGTAGTATGCAGAATAAAGGCAAAAAAAAGTTGCAATAAATTCCCAGGAAACATGAGCCAGTGATGATACCCTTTCCTTAGGTCACAGCAAGAGGAAGCAGGTGTCTTACACTAATCAAATGCTAAAACAAAAATCCCTTGCAAGTTTTCATCTGTCCATGAAATTCTCCCTTGATTCCTTCCTTCCTCCTCCCTTCCTCCCCTTCCCCCCTCTCATTTTGGTATTTGAAAGACTAAAATTAAAGTGATTTCAGGATGATAGTGAATTAAATTCACGTTGTAAAGTCAGCATAACACTTTCACCTTATAAATCGTGCATATTAAAGTGTGCCTTCAGAATGTAATTAACTTAGCAACGGTCTGAAGATTTTGAGGCCGCTGCAGACACATGTAGTTGCATAACCCTGGGCTGCTTCTCAAAGCACAGCCCCAGAGCCAAGATGTTTGGCTCTGACATTTTATGGGGAGAAAACTTTGTCCTGGCTCCTACTGTACTGGCTCCTGCCTGAATGAGGGTGTAACTACATTTCCTTGCCCAGAACAAAGTCTGGGCTGGCTCTTTTACATTGGCTTTTGCCGTGTCATATACTGTGGTCCTCTGAGTTCAGAATCAGGCTAGATAATCTTGTGGCCTCTTTCTACCTGCACCTGCATCCCTTAAGTTCCCAGTCCTAGGTTCAGTAGATGGCTGTGTTTGCTGAACACATCCACAAAACTAAAAACAGCAAACAGTGAGTGACCTCAACTCCGAAACCCATAATGGAGAGCAATGAGTGGAGGTACTACTTTGGGCAGAACTTTTCTCTTCCTTACCAGTCAAGACTTCTACTCCTGCTGTGCCATTGCAGTTTTTCTGCCTCTGGTACTTGGTGCTTTGAAGTGCTCTCCCCTCCCTTGTTATCTGCTGGAAAGATACCCTTTCCCTTCTGGTCAGCATATCCAGGACTGGAAAAACCAACCCCATCACTACATGTCCTGATCACTCACTCAAACTCGTAAGAGAGGTTGAACTATGGGACTTGTCACCACTCCAAATAACAACGAAGGAAACTGGATAGTGCAAGTAATCATTTTATAATGGCATTTGGCAGATTTTTTTTACAACTGCAACCATCATTTAGCTGATAATAGAGCCTGTGATCCAGCAGTGTCTAACCCTGAAATGCATATGGCATTCTAAGGGCAATTAGGAGACAGAGGTAGAACAAAGAATCCTAGGAGGGCCTTTCAGGAGTACAAGCAAGTTGCTTGAGACCTTCCTCTGTGGTTCACACCAGAATGTTTGGTGTGGATTCCTGTGATAAACAGTCCACAGCTCCTACTGCCCTCTTTCCAGAGGGACTTGAATCTGGGAAGTGAGCGTGATGTGCATACTGGTTGGGAGAATTTGGTTAAGAGCACCAATTTTGCCCTGTGCTAATCAACCACCGTCCTGGCAAGATGGAAGAGGCTCTAAGTAGTTGATCTGCTATTGAAGAAGCTGATTGTTTCATGGAGGAACGGAGCTGTATTGTTGATTCAATGTTCAGCTCTGTTGAGGGCAGACATTTGATAGCAAAGTAAACACTATAGGACTGGGCTTGCAATAGGTGTTCAAGCAATTGCCTAACATGCACAAGGCCCTGTTCCATTCTCAGTACTCATAAACTGATGGACAAACAGCAACAAAACAGTAACTCACTCAGCTTACCTTAGTTGAGCCGTTTGCTAGGACCATGCACAGACACCAACAGAGGGCTTTATCCCCTGTGCCAACGCCAAGTTGTTAGTAGCTTAAGATGGCTGATGTCATACGGCAAAGTCTCTGTGTCCACTTGGGGGCTCATTGTGTCTTTCTCTGTGGGTTCTATGCTGTTGGCACTGGCCTGCACACATTTAGCCTACTCCCTGTACACCTGCATGCCTCTACCTTGTTTCCCACTCTATCCATGTAGGCTCCCGTACATTTCTTAATATGAAGCAGTGGCCAGAGGAGGACACCAGATCCTCCGGAACGGGAGTTACCGTCAGTTGTGAGCCACCTGGTGGAATAGCCTAGAACTAAACCCAGTCCTCTCCAAATCAGCTGAGTATTCTTAACTGCAGAGCCATCTCTCTAGCTCTTATCAGGCTATCCTTTGCTTCACATAAAAGAGATAACTGGCCACTCTATCTAGAGTTTGATCCATTGGACGGACTTTCTCTGCCATTGTCCTCGAAGCCTACTTGCATATGTCTACTGTTCCTTTTCATCTTGACCCTAGATAACAAACTAGCTCATCTCTGCACCAAGCCTAGGACCTCTATCTTTTCTATCATCTTTATTAAAAATGTGTGTTCCAGATGTGTTAGGAAAATAGGGAGGAGGAACACTGGGGGGTGGAAAAGTTGAAGTGGGGAGTGACAGGTGGAAGATTGCTGTGTAATATTCCCTTATACAGTATGTGTCACTGTGATTGGTTAAATAAAGAGCTGAATGGTCACTAGCTAGGCAGGAAGATGTTAAGTGGTACTTCTGGAGACAGAGAGCTCTGGGAAGAAGAAAGGAAGAGTTGCTAGCCAGATGTTGAGGAAGCAGAATGGGTGATACAGAATAAAGGTAACCAAGCCACGTAAAAGAAAATAAATTAAAAGATATAGGTTAATTTAGGTTATAAAAGCAAATATGACAAGCCTAAGATAAGGCCAAGCTTTCATAATTAATAATAAGTCCCCATGTCATATTTTGTGAGCTGGTAGCCCAAAGAAAAATCGGTCTGCAGAAGATAGAGAAGAAAAGGATGTAGAGAGAGGAGTGGAGATGATTAGTCAAGACTAGGGATGGATAAAAAGTCATATGGAAATCTACTTTTCTGTAAGATAATTAAACTACATGATGATAAGGAGGAGTTTGAATGGAGGAGTTCTGAGTGAGTAAACAATGTGGCTCCAAGAAGTCACAGGTTATTATATGAAGATTATATATCAGGTTATATATATGAAAATATCAGTGCCAGGTGAGATATGTCCCTATGTACTTTTGGTCAGGGAGACTCCAGGGTAGTCTCTTCAC
>LOEQ01002692.1:132259-145092 GCA_001685075.1 Bramus lutescens
TCTATCATCTACCTACCTACCTACCTACCTGTCTATCTATCTCTTGCTGTCCTCTTGCTCTCCACTATGTACTATTCTCTCTTCTCTTGAAGATATCCCAGGCCATGTCCAGTCTGCTGACTGTGTTCAGCCTGTTTTCTTTTCTCTGGATTCTGAATTCCTTCAGATGGCTCTGGGTATTTTCTTTCTCTTATTCACAATAAAATCTTTCCCCCTAACCATACCATGGAGTGATCATGGTGGCAGATTCTTTACTATACTCCCTTGTATACAATAGATACAGAAGTAGAAGAAACCCAGGTCAAAACACAGAGAATATTTCAAACAGAATCACTGTATAAAATCCCACCAATCTGAAAAAAGAGACACCTATCAAGGTATAAGAGGCATACAGACCAAATAGACAGGTCCAGAAAAGAAACTTCATATGATACAAAATAATCAAAATACTAAAAATACAGAACAAAGAAGGGATAGTAGAGCTGCAAGGGAAAAAAGGTCAAGTCACATATAAAGGCGGGCCCATTAGACTTTGTGATGGGGAATCTGAAAGCCAGAAGGATCTGGATGGATTCTACAAGCTATGAGAGACCACAGATGCCAGCCCAGACTCAACTACCCATAAAAACTACCAATCACAATTGACAGAGAAAGGAAAATATTTCACAGTAAAAACAAATTTACCAAATTCTGTCCACCAATACAGCTCTGTAGAAGACACTAGAAAGAGAACTTCAGTCTAAAGAGGTTAATTAAATCCAAGAGGACAAAAGGAATAAAAAATTTAGAACAGCTAATCAAAAGAGGAGGAAAACCCCCCACATCATCACAACAAAACAACAATTATCAACAAACACTGCTCATTATAACTCTTAATATTAATGGTCTCAATTCCTCAGGAAAAAGACTCAAGGCTAGTAGATTGGATTAGAAAACATGAATGATATTTCTACTATATCCAGGAAACACCCCTCACTATAAATGACAAATACCACCTAAGCATAAAAGAGTGAAAAAAGGCATCCCAACTAAATGGACCCAAGAAGTAAGCAGGCACAGCTCTTTCAATATTTGACAAAATAGACTTCAAACAAAAAGTAATCCTAAGAGATAAGTAAGGACACTACATTCTCATTAAAGGAAAACTCACCAAGAGAATATTATAATCCTAAGTGTTTGTGCACCAAACATAAGGATACCTAAGTGCAAGAAAGAAACACTAATGTGACAGGGCAAGATAGCGCAGTGGTTCTTCCATCTTGTGTTCTTGCTGAGGCCATTTGAGGTTTAACTAGAATTTGATCTCCTTGATGGAGAAACCTGTGAAAATTACCCAATTCTATGCTAGGAAACCAAGATCAAGATGCCCTACCTAACTTGGCTTCTGTTAAACTTCCTGCTTGTGCAGAACCTCTCCCACCAGCTAAATGCTATCTTAGCCTCTGTTAAACTGCTTACTTGCACAAAACCTTCCCAGCAGCTGCAGAGCAAGATATCAGGATATGGTTTTTGCCTTCAAAAATCTCTTACTCTAAATGCTTGGTGCTACACTTGGGTCTCAAATACCCAAGGGTATTCCCAACTGATTGGAGTAAAGACTTTCAGTTTCCTGTGAACCGTGTCAGAGTGGTTGTCTTTGGTGGACTCCCCATAACACTGTTACAACTAAAAATCTCATATTGACCCTAACACAGTGACGCAGTGACAGTTTGTTGCTTCATTATCCTATTCTTACCAACAGACAGGTCACCCAAACAAAACAGAAGTGCTGTAGTTGAATAATGACATAAATCTAATGACCCTAAAAGACATCTACAAAGCATTCCATACTTTAAAGAATATGCTTTCTTCTCGGCAGCCTATTGAGTTTTTCCAAAATTGACCATATTTAGGACACAAAGAAAGCCTCCACATATATAAGAAAATTGAAATAACACCCTCTTTACTATCTGAATATTATAGATTAAAGTTGGATATCAGCAACAACAGAAATATCATAAAGTCTACAAATTCACAGAAGTTGAATAATACACTATTGAATAAAAGTGGGTCAAGACAGAGACAAAGAAGGAAATTAGAAACTGTTAGAGTTGGATGAATATGGAAACACAACACACTCAGACCTATGGGACACAGTGAAGGAAAGTTCACAGCACTAGGAGTCTACATCAGAAAGCTGGGGACTGTCATATTAATAATGTAATGATGGACTTGGAAGCTCTAGAAAAACAAGAAGAAATAATCCCCCCCAAAACAGAAGGGACTAAATAATAAAACCCAGGACTGAAATCAATTAAATAAAAACAAATCAACAAACAAAAAAGCAATACAAAGAATCAACTAAATAAAGAGTTAAGTAATATCAACAGGACTGACAAACCTTTTGCTAAATTAGTCAGAAGATACACATAGAAGATCAAAATTAATAAAATTAGAGATGAAAAAGTATCCAATACAATAGACATTGGTGAAATTCAGAGAATCATAAAGACATACCTTAAAAATATGTATTCCACCAAACTCAGTGAGTTGCAAAACAAGACAGGAATGTGAAAAACATTTGTGGGGACAAGAAAAGATGGGGTAGCAGGGAGTTACAAGAGGCTGGAATGTGAGAGTAATAATCAAGCCTTCCATGCATAAGTAAAATTGTTGAAGAACACATTTAATTAATAGAAAGGAAGAGAAACATTAATGGAAACTGGAAACATCTTTATATACACACACGTGTGTGTGTGTAATATGTGTGTATATATATAAACCTAAGCTTAGTTCTGAATGATTCCTATTTAAAACATGTCTTGCTTTTCTTTGCACAAAGTGGAACAGAGTAGCAGTGTATTCCTGTTTAGGGAAGGAAAATGCTGCCTTCCATAACGGCAGTTTTACTATGTTGTACATTTTTGGGGGGTCAGAAAATTCATTTTCAGATTTTTTTCATACTGTTACTGTTCTGCTGTTAAGTGATCCCCAGTCCTCTATAATGTATAAGGTTGTAACATGATGGATATTGGAAATGTAAAAATCCTTGTCCTATCATGTTTAGCTATGTGGAACATAAAAGAGGGAGGGACTAATGCTTTGCAATGAAAGTTCAAAATACACCAGAAAAAAAAAAAAAACAAGAAAGTTCTCTCCTCTGCCTGCAGCCTAAAGCGTTTTTCTACAGGAGTTTGAGGTTTCAGTTAAGGTTTCTGAACCGTTTTGATTTGATTTTTGTGTAGCGGAGAAAAGGGTGGCTCAGCTTTCTTTTACAATGTATTTGCCTAAAGGCTGATAAAGAAAACAAAACAAAATGATAGATAAATCAAGTCTGCTTCTGATAAGGCCAAGCAAGGCAAGAGACAAAACGAGGTGATGCAACCCAGGCGACTTCATTTCTCAAGTAAATGAAAATTGTGAGAATGTGAGAGAATGGAAGAGGGCTGAGGGGGGAGGAGGGACACCGCGCTTGCGCGTGCTTGCACGTGTGTGTGTGTGTGTGTGTGTGTGTGTGTGTGCAAGCATGCCCACCCACGCTGATGTGGGGTGGAAGTTGGCAGGGATCAGGTGGGGTGTTGGCAGGGGTTGCCTCCCAATCTTCCATTAGGGACCGAGCTCCTCCATTTCCTGTTTCTGTCCTCTCAATACCCTAACAGATCTTGCAAAAAGGGCCACAAGCTGCCGCAGGGCTTGAACTGTGGGCAGCTGCTGCCTCCTTGTGTCAGAACCCTCCATGGCCAGAGAGACTGATGTCTCAGACTTGAGCAAGCCTGAGCTTGCTCTATATTGGGAGCGTGCAATCATTGTTATTGGGGTAGCAGGTGTAACTCAGGATTGGCCCAGGGAGTCCTCTAAGAACAATGAAAGAAGAGGCTTTGTTGCCGAATATTTGTTTACACTGTGAAGATATGTCTTTTCCAAGGTGCCTTCTGACTGGCTTAATAAAAAACTAAATGGCCAATAGCTAGGCAGGAAGAGGTTAGGTAGGACTTCCAGGGTGAGAAAGGACTCCGGGAAGAGGAAAGGTGGAGACCCTAGCCACACCTGGATGAAGCAGTACAGAAAGATGAGGTAAAGAGCCACACAACAAAATGTAGATAAGCCGGTGCTGGTGGTGCGTGTCTTTAACCCCAACACTTGGGAGGCAGAGGCTGGTGGATCTCTGTGACTTCGAAGCCAGCCTGGTCTACATCTCGATCAAGGTCCTGTCCGAGGTTTCGATGAGAGAAACCCAGTCTCGAAAAGCAAAAAAAGAAAAGAAACAAAAGAAAACAACAACAACAAAATGAAGATAAAAGAAATGGGTTAATTTAAGTTATAAGAGTTATGGGACAAGCCTAAGCTAAGGCCAAGCTTTCATAATTTATAATAAGTCTCTGTGTCATTATTTGGGAACTGGCTGGCAGGACAGATAGAAACTCATTACATATGGCATCCAACATGGGGACACATATTTTCACATAGAACCCAAGAAAGCTTTTTTAAAAAGTTCCAAAAACACAAACACAGAGATGAGGTAATGAGCCATGCACAAAATGTAGATCAAAATAAAGGGATTAATTTAAGTTATGAGTTAGTGGGACAAGCCTAAGCTAAGGCCGAGTTTCATAAGTTATAATAAGTCTCCATGTCATATGCAGGCTGATGGTGCTGATGAGAAAATGTCGCTACAAGGCTTTGCTGAGGAAAATCTGGCAGGATTTCCTTATTTTCTAAAATTTCTTCCCAGCATGAAGCCTCCTCTACTACCCTGACCATCCTACGCCTCATACACTGTTAACAGTATATGAAAGACCTTTGAGTTCTTCTGACACACACAAAAATAAAGAAATCACAATTATGACTACTTTTTAAAAAAATACTTTCTATACTGCATGGGGACAAAGCAGATACCGAATACAGTTGCTTTGCTTTGACTTTAAAGATGCACTTTAAATCAACGAAGCACCAAAGAGTCCAGGAGGGGTGCCAACAACACCTTTCTACAGATGGGTGCTCAATGGAAAACAAATCAGAAGGAACCAGACAACCTGAAAGCCTCCAGCCCCAAGAGTGGGTGGTCAGGGAGGAAATGGAAAAATGGGGGTCTATGCAGAAAATTACACAGGTTTTAAATACTAAATGTTCCCAAGGACTTATTGCAGAAGGAAATGAGGAGGAATTAAGACTGCTATTCAAAAATTAGCTTAACTTTCATTTTTGTGTTTGTAAATTAAAAAAAGAAACCTAGAAAATCAGTCTCCCCAGTCGTGTGTGTGTGTGTGCATGTGTGTGTGCATGCAAGTGCATGTGAAACTGTGTGTGCATTGATGTTTTCAAAACTGCCATATATGGAAAGTTAAGGTAAAAGTTTGTATTAAAAATGAAACTAAATGTTAAATTTTGTTCACTGAATGGACAAAATGTAACAAGATATTCCAGAGTATTGGTTAATAGAAAACTTTTATTTTCTTTGTTCTCTTACATGAAGCTTACACTGTTAGCAGCCTAGAGGATTCTGTCTTACTCCTTCTTTTGGTGGTATCTGGGTGCATGTGATTGCTTAGGTGTCACCCTGGTCCTTCCTAGACTCTGTTGATCAGTCATGTGATGTCTGATGAATTAATCTCTGGAGAATTCATCTCTTCCATAGATCCTATCTGGCCTGGTGAACTGAGCATGAGATGACGACTCTCTTACACCAAAATTCCTAAATAATATTTATCCTTTTCCTATTGTCTTCCAGTCCCTGATATATGCGGGGACCTCAGCTGGCAATAACCGAGTCTTCCTATTGTTCCATATGAGTAAGTCCATTGGGGATGTTGTCCTTGTATTGTCCTGGTCCACACAGCACGAATCTTTTTATTTATTTATTTACTTTTTATTTTTCAGCACGAATCTTAAGAATGGATGAATACAGCCAGATGGTGGTAGTGCACGCCTTTACTCCCAGCACTCAGGAGGCAGAGGCAAGAGGATCTTTGTGAGGTCAAGGCCAGCCTGGTCTACAAGACCTAGTTCCAGAACAGGCTCCAAAGCTACAGAGAAACCCTGTCTTGAAAAATCAAAAAAAAAAAGAGTACTTATATTATTTTCTGCTTTCATAGCACTTACATTGATCTCATCTGCTCCCATGTCTTGCAGCATCGGAGGCCAAGCTGTGAGAGACACACTGCTTGTTTAAACTCTGTCCTAGCTCAGCAATCGAGGTGCCAAGCACCCGCCGTCCTCACATACTGTGCTCATGTGCTCCATCTCATGCTGATTCACAGATTTCCCATTCTTCTCTAAAGAACGACTGGCCTGAGGGTGTCTTCCATTGCTTCTGGCACATATTCTCCCTTACTCCTTGATTCTTCCCTCAGGGACATGGTTTAAGTCCCAGGAAGGTCTCTGGAGCACAGACATAACCTGTATTCTCTTGTCCTTCTGTCACCCTAACCATAAGAGACTCCCTCCTCTCCTCTGTCTGACTTACCTTCTAGGTTAGAGGCTCATTGGGGGATGCTAGCCACATTCCTTTTCCCATTGTAATTCCTCTTTGCGGTTCAGCTTCAGCTGCGCATCTTACCATACACAGCAGTGGCTTTGTAACCACTGTCAACACTTGTCCTTTACGTGATACTCTCAGGGACTGTAACACTTGCTTTAAACCTTCACCATTTTCAGGGCATCTTTATGCTTGTGTAACAGACCCCATTCAGCAAGCAGACATAACACACCATACCGCAGACGAAGATGGCCAACCTGTGATCTCTCCATGGACATTCCACTTCTCAAAGGTTCAGCTTTAGTTATAGATCTCAGGATCCATAGTGAGACTCATGCATCCACTGACACAGTAAAAAAACACACTAGTGCACACCAGATAGGGAAAGATGGTCATACCAGGATTCTCCCCACAGACGTCCCACCCTCAGTTATGTGCCTTGCTACTGTCAGTCTGTCCAACACGTTTCCTTGGGACAAGGGACCTGCAGAAACGGGCTCTCACTTGGCAAGGACTAGCAGTCCATGGGACAGCATAGGAATTTGCAAAATTCGTACAGCTTGCAGGTTCTTTTCTCTCATTATATTGTGGATTCTTTGGGTGGTTTTCAGTTTTACTTTGTCAGTTACACATGCAACAGCTGTAATTTTCCCTGGAAATTCTGGGGTTTTTTCTCAAATATTTTCCCCTAAGATTCAGCAGGGGAATAATGCTTCTAGGTATCTTATTTGGAATTCCTAATGACAATTCCTAATCCTGGGAACTTTGCTGACTCAATAGAGACAATTAGGTACATATAAGAAAAATAACACTTGGAACATTAACCATGACTCATAGTTCTGAAAAGGAGAGTAAAGCATGCATACATAGAATAGGGAAAAGGTCTCAGGAATACACATAGTGCCAACTGTTGAGAGTAAGTTCCCTGGAAACCAAGTATGTAGAATCAATGACAGAATCTAGTATGACCCAATGGGAGAAAATGCAATGTAAAATATGGGATGGACCAGCAACTGATGGAAGCAGATGCAGAGATCCATAGCTAAGCACCGGTCTGAGCTTCCGGAGACCAGTCAAAGAGAGGGAGGAGGGATAATATGAGCAAAGGGGTCAAGACCATGATGGGGAAACCACAGAAACAGCTGACCTGACCTAGTGGGAACTCACTGCCTCTGGGCTGATAGTGGAGGAATCTGCTTAGGATCAAACTAGGCACTCTGAATGTGCGTGACAGTTGTGTGGCTTGGGCAGTCTGTGGGGCCACTGGCCATGGGACCAGGATTTATCCCTGGTATTCAAACTGGCTCTCTGGAGCCCATCTTTTTGGAGGGATACCTTGCTCAGCCTATATATAGGGAGAAAGTCCTTGGTCCTGCTTCAAAGTGAAGTGTCAGACTTCGTTGACTACCCGTGGGAAGCCTTACCCTCAGGGAGGAGGATTGGAGGGGGTGTGGGGGAAAGGTGGAGAGGAGGGTGAAGGGGATTGGGAACTGGGATAGGTATGTAAAGTGAGAAAAGATTGTTTTAAAAAAACAAATAAAAATAGATTAAAAATATGGCTTGGAGAGATCCGTAGTTACCATACACAGGAGCTTATATTGGTGGAAGATACATAGTACAGTGGAATGGGGAAAGAGTGCCTTATCAGAATCTGCCTTTTACAGAGAGATGGAGACATGGAACCCTTTTGTGGAAAAGGGAACTGTATAAAAGCATGTCTTGCAGACATGAAAGAATTGTTTGGGCTTGACTATTGTTGCCCTTAAACATTATACCCATGTCCATTACTTTTTAATTTCGTAACTGCAGGTAGCAAACAGCCAGCTGTCATAAGTGCTGCAAAAGCAGGATGTGTCTGGCTCGATATTTAGCTCAGTCTGCAAAAATGTGGAATTCTAGGTCTAGAATAGGATTTGTAGAGGGTGGGAAAGCATATTTGAGGAAACATAAAGGGGAACAATGGGGGCTTTCATAATGATTATGGTATATTTCTTAAAAGATGATATCTTTCCTAAAAGTTAAAAATAGGAGCCAGTAATAAAACTGTTTATGTAAGTCTGGTAGGAAAAACTCTGTTAAAGTATAAATAGAGATGGCTCGAGTTATTGGGGCCACATGAGTGCAATCCACTCTGCTTCTCCCATCTCAGGACCTGAACCTGACCGAGGTTAGACCCTGGCTGCTATCCATAGCCAGTACCATGCAATTCACTCCTCCCAAATCATTTTTGATTCTCTCAGTCCCTGTTCGGGTGTCAATTACATTGTGTGGCACTATTCCTAGGGACTCACAAACACATTCCTATCCACCTCAGATAGGGGACCCATGACAGATCAAAGTAAGGGTACCACCAGAGTCAAACTCGGTGAACCAGTATTGCTGGGGTTCATTCCTAGAGCTTAACTGACTCACAGACAGCTACATCATCAAAAGCTCACCCCAGCATGGGTGATGGCATATAAAAGCTGGGAACCTGGAGTGCGCTTGCATGACTTAGGGCAGCTGGACAGGTTGGAGAGTCTTTTCCAGGTTGTTCGGTCTGTCCGACGTTCTCTCAGGCAGCTCGGTTGGTCAGAGACAGTCCTTCCTCTTTATATATGCTTGCGGAGGGGGAGACCTAGTGAATCTGGTCAGTTTTAGGGATTTCCTGAAACTATCGAGATGTTTCCTGAGCTTAAGGAGCTTCCCTGTAGGATGGAATGTTTCACCTTCCTTTGGGATATCAGTGTCTTCAAAGGCTTCTCTCCAGGATGGAATATTTTATCTTGAAGGACATTATTGCACAACACACTAGCATTGACTCATTGTTGCTCCAGTCTCTTTTGAGGTGGTCTGGTAAGCTGAACTGTGTGAAACCTCTTCCTGAAAAACTAGTTCCTCCTCTGGTTGGCACTATTCCCCCCCACCCCTCCCCACAGCATGGGATTCCTATGGAAATTTTAGTCTTTGGGGTCCATTATTTCAATAATCTGGTAGTCAAAGGGAGTACAGTCAATACCACTGTTTAAAATATCTTCTCTTCTATTAAGATGGTTACATGAGTGTTACCTGTGTGTGTGGATGAACTCACAGAACAGGAAAAATATTGAGCTAATACGTTAGTGATAAGCATCCAGGGAATGGATATGGGGACCTTTATAGCATGTTACAAAAGCACACTTGTACTTCATATTGTACAAAGGGAACTGTATGTGCACACTCAAGTAACTCAGCATGTACACCACTGATGGGCTGCTTGTTCTGAGTTAGCCTTTCACCTAGATGTAACGGCAACTTAGGAAGGATGTGAGACCCAATGGCGGCGGTCTACACAGACACCCCTCCCCCACAGGCAGATGATAATAAAGGAAAAGTGTAGGCCAGGAGAGGGAAGCACCTACCTTGTTACTGGAGTTGAACCATAGAGACCCCGTGGACCATCCGGGAGTCTGTTCCTGGGTCTTGAGGAGAAGTTTCAGTTTGAGCAGGCCCGACTTGTGCAAGGTATTGGTCCAGCACACATCATTTTATCTTCAAAGTGTTCTGCCAAGTCAGAACTGTGTGAAATTTCTCTGATACACCCCCCCACACACACCAGCTGACACCAGGCTTCAGCCTTGTCCTCCTGGTGTATTCTGGGGAGAAATTCCAGTTTCTTGGTGATTAAAGGTTCGATGGGCTGAGAGAAAAGCACAGAACACAAAACTTTAGCATATCCTAACTCCTGCCAAGCATCTCAGAGATGGGACTGACCACTTGAGCAGGGAGACAAGATACATTTTGAAATGATTTATTGCTATTGTTCTGGTTCCTGATAAAATATGCCAACACTTTGCCCCTCTCTAACCAGCCCTCTAAAGGTTTGGGTGATATCTTTTTCTTCCTCAGTAGAAACAGAAATTTGCTGCCGGAGGGGGTGGTTAGCCCCTGAAGGACAGGCATGGTGATTGTTAGTAGGACAATGGCCACATGACCTGTTCTATCCAGCTTCCCATCCCATCTTTTCTGGTTTTGATATGGAATTTCCTCTTAGCTTATCTTATAGAAGAGTTTTTCTGATTTTGTTTTATAGGGATAGAACCTCTCCCCAGTATTACTCCTAAGAAACCCCATTTATATCAAAACCAATTCCCAAAGACAGCTAAGCGAGGACAGGAGCAAACTGCTATTACAGAACAGGTTTCATGCTGAGTAAGGTGATGTCACCCTGAAGTTCCAGCACCTGAGTGATGGAAGCAGGGAGATGGGGAGATCTAAGCCAGTGAGACTCCATCTTAAAAAGTCATTATCAAAATAATAGCTTTGTAGTTGTATTTATAATATATACCAAGATCCAGAGAACAATTTGTCTCTCCCTCTGTCATTTAAAGACACAGTCTGAACACTCCGGCCTTATTTGTCCTCCATGTTGTCCCACAAAATTGAAACAACCTGTAATAATTCATGCCTCCTGAGCCCAGATGGCTGCACTCTTTCCTTCAATTCCTTCCCCTGCCTCTAGGACCTCTCCACATCATCTGCATTTTCCTGGGGGAGCGACAAAGTTGCCAGCAACATCCAAAGAATACTGACATCCTGATGAAGGCAGTGGGAGATGTGGAAGTCAGCCATGATAAGCTAAGTATGGGCAGGTCACCCCCAAAAAAGTTCTTTACTTCCAACCATTATCACCTGCCAGAGTAGAACTCGGCCATCGATAAATTTAATAAGATGCCCGAATAGTTTACCCTGAGGCAATGCCTGGTTGCAGGAGGAACCACAAACTGAGATTACCGACCACCACCCAAGAACAGACCATTCAAAAGAAATGCCTAACATTCCAACTGCTGTAGATAGGATCACCTGCCAGTGCACCTCACCAAGATGTCCCTAGACAAATGTTATCCAATTAGTGGTCTTAAAACCTCAGAAACCCCTTACCCTCATCTTTACTACTATAAAAACCCAATTCTAACTGAGCTTGGGGCTCTTCGTTTATTCCATTACGTTGGACATGCGGAGAGAACAATTTTGCAAACTTGCTTAAAATTAAGGCTCTTTGCTTTTACACATGGGGCTCAGTCTCCCTGTTGGCTTTTGCGGGGACTTCACTGATTTTGGCGTAATAGGAGACAATACAAAGAATAAATGATGGTTGAATACCCATCCATAAATAGGGTTGTCTCTATTAAGCCCCACTCACCAAGGCTCAGGGAATATCATGGAAGTGGGATTGGAAAGAAGGTAAGAGCCAGAGGCTGGGAGGCATGCAATGAAATGCCGTCATTTGTACATGATGTGGCTATTAGACCCATGAACGCACTCAACTATAGTTTGATACCCATGCAAGATCAAGCCAACAAGCTCAGTCAACATTCTAGCAGGTATCACTTACTGAACACAGTAGTTACAAAAAGCAAAGAGAGGGAGACCTTGGAGGGGAAGAGGAAGGTTTGTGGAGTGGAACAGATATGATCAATATGCATTGTATACATGTATGAATAGTAATATGTTGGGAGTCTTGCAGCCTAGTTTTGGTCCAGTATGTGTGTGCTTGTTCAATGGGTCTCCAGGTGAGGCAGAGCTCACAGGGCCAGTCTCACTCAGCAAGGACCAGTGGGCTTCCTGACTGCACACAGTACTGCTGGGACCGCATGGCCTGCATACTCTCTTCTCTGTCATAACATTGATGGTTCCCTTGGTGGGTTTTAGTGTCACTGTGTCAGCCACGCATGGGACAAATATGATCATTCCTAGAAACCCCATTTTTTTCTTAAATATTTTCCCCTAAAATTCTTTGGGAGCTGATGTTTCTCGGGTTTCTTGTCTGGAGGTGCCCACTGTCACATCAGACCCCTGGAGCTGTCTGATTCAATGCTGATAGGATCAGAGGCAGAACACCCCTATTTCTGTAAATATACTTTTTAATATATTTTTTATTGATTTTTATTGAGATCTACATTTTTCTCTGCTCCCCTCCCTTCCTCTCCCCTCCCCTTCAGCCCTCTCCCAAGGTCCCCAAGCTCCCAATTCACTCAGGAGATCTTGTCTTTTTCTATTTCTTACGTAGATTAGATCTATGTATGTCTGTCTTAGAATCCTCATTGTTGTCTAGGTTCTCTGAGATTGTGATTTGTAGGCTGTTTTTTTATTTATGTTTAAAAACCACTTATGAGTGAGTACATGTGATAATTGTCTTTCGGGGTTTGGATTACCTCGCTCAAAATGATGTTTTCTAGCTCCATCCATTTGCCTGCAAAATTGAAACTGTCGTAATTTTTTCTGCTGTGTAGTACTCCATTGTGTAAGTGTACCACATTTTCCTTATCCATTCTTCTGTTGAGGGGCATTTAGATTGTTTCCAGGTTTCTGGCTATGACAAAGCTGCTATGAACATAGTTGAGCACATGTCCTTGTGGCA
>LOEQ01002692.1:145220-155904 GCA_001685075.1 Bramus lutescens
ATTGGATTATTTGTTCTTTTGATGATCAATTTCTTGAGTTCTTTGTATATTTTGAAGAGCAGACCACTGTCTGATGTGGGGTTAGTGAAAATCTTTCCCCATCTGTAGGCTGTGTTTTGTCTTGTTGACGGTGTCCTTTGCTTCTGTAAATATAGTTTGAACGAGATTGTTGTTCTTGCAAATGTGTGCCCATGTTTATCACCTTTTAGTTTTATAAAGATAGGATATACCTGGCTCGATATCTGGTCAAACTAGCAAAACTGTAAGTGCTGCTTTTGGTTTAAAAGATGTTTTGATGTAAAAGTTATTAGTTTGTCAACTTGAAACAACCTTGAATCACCTGGGAAGGGCGTCTCAATGAGAGATATCTAGATCAGGCTGGCCTATGAGCATGTCTGTGTGGGATTGCCTTTATTGCCTTTACTGAAGTGTGAGGACCCAGTCTGAAAACGGGCAGCACCATTGTTTGGGATCCCTAACTGTGTAAGAATAGATAGAGCTAGCTGAGTACTAACATGCATGTGTTCTTCTTCTCAATCTTCTTAACCAAGGAAGTGGACAGCTGCCTTGAGTTCCCTGTCCCTTTTCCTCCCTCCTATCGAGGGTCACCTGGAAGCGTGCGTTAAAGTAAGCTGTTTCCTAAGCTGTTTTTTTTTTTAAACCAAGGTGCTTTATCACAGCAGAGAGATGAAGCTGACAATGCTAATGCATAACTAGACATCAGGATTGCTTATAGATGGTGCCATTGTTCCTACACAGCCCTGCTGTTTCAGCTCTGCTTCCAAGTCAGAGCACACATTGATGCCATGTAAGTTTCTTGGTTACTGATTCTCAAGATGGCTAAAATGGCATTACTTGTAGATTTGGTATGTGAATGATTTTCCCCCATGACAAAATTTAAAAGGAGTTCATTGGATTGCTTTTTCTAAAATTGTTTTTTCATGGAAGCTTTGTTTAATTGAGATATGGAAGGTTTTCATTTTATCTACTGTGTTACCTGGTAAAGTGAGTTTAGAGTTGCTTTGAACTGTTGGCTAAATGACTTGCATGGGCCACTAGGGGGCGACCAGCAGACAGAAAAGGTTTGCCATCTTTGCAAGGTAGGTGATAGAAGACAAAAGACTTGCTCAGACTACTTTTTAGTTAACATATAATTCACTCAGCAGCTGGCTGGCAAACTGGAACACTTCTAGAGAATGCAAATAGCTTAATATAAATATGATCAGAAGCAAGTCATCTTACTAATTCTAGACAAGTGAGTCACAGCTATTTATTTTCACTTTATGGATATGAGTATTTGCCTGTGTGTATGTAAATACACCTTATAAAAGGGTACAAGATCCCCCCGGAACTAGAGTTACAGACAGCTACAAGCTGCCATTAGATGCTTATATATTAAATTAAATTAACTCATTTCTATTAATCTGTGTATCGCCACAAGGTTGTGGCTTACTGGGCAAGACTTTCTGGCGTCTTCCTGACTCCGCCTACTCTCTCTGTATATCCCTTCCAGCCTGGCTATATTCTGCCCTGCCATAGGCCAAAAAAGCTTGTTTGCTTTTAATGCTTCCAATAATAGATATTATTGTCTCTACTAAAAGTACCTGAAGCCTGGCAAGATGGTTCAGTATCTAAAGTTCTTGTCACAGAGGCTTGATAACCTGAATTTGTTCAACTCTCAGAGTCCACGTAAAGGTGGAAGGAGAGAACCAACTCCTAAATTTTATCCTCTGATTTACACACATATACCTTCCACACACATGAGAGAGAGAGAGAGAGAGAGAGAGAGAGAGAGAGAGAGAATCAAGTTAAAGCTAAAAACTTGCGTTTAGATTTCTAACATTCTTTTGTTCTGGAAAGCTTATTAAATCAATGGCTTACTACAAAAAGAGTCTTCTAGCCCTGTTTCCATTTGTCCCTGATTTGACTTGTTCATTGAGTTCTTTTCCATCTCCTCAGACAGTTAGGGAGCATTCCACCACAGGCCCAAACCACAAATGGTTTAACCAATCCCTTAGTGGTTAGTAATAAATCTCTTTTGCTAATATAAATGGTTTCACTGAATATCTGCATTGATTTGCCTTTTTGTATATTGTACCAGGAGTTATGGTGGTCGGACGCTTAGACGAAATCCCACACTAGCTCAGAAATAAGAAATAGATAAGCATTTATTAAGGGGTAAACTCACGAATCAGAATTGTCTGCTTGACCAGTTGTAAAGACCTCTATGCATAGTTAACTAGAGTTTATATATATATGTGTGTGTGTATATATATGTATCTAAGTATATAAGTGTGTGTATGCACACACACACGCACATATTGCCATTGTCCAACTCCAAAATCATCCTCTGGGTTAAAATAGAGAAAGTGGGCCCAGTCAGAAAAACCATTCATTTCTTTCCCACATGTACATTATTTTTTTGCCATGGGCAAGGCATGACTAGCCTGAAGTAGAGGTGTTAACTATACATTTACTAGAGTTATTAAGAAAACATAGTAAAGTAGTCAAATGTAAAAAATGGTATTGACAAGAATATGCAAGTTTTTCATTTGAGGAAAAATGTCAGAGAAACCCTTACTGAATAGAAAAACAATATATCTTTCTTTCCCACCAAAGTATTATGAACCAAGAACCAGGCTGTTGCCAGGCGCCGGGTCTTCTACTGTGTTAACCCTGGATCTCCACTGTTCTTAACTGAGAAAAATGAACTTCTTGAGATAATTCACAGATGAATGGGATGAAAAGACAAATATGTTTGAATACATTAATAGAGCATACATTTGAATCCCATTGGATATTTTGACATTGCTTATTAAAGTACACCCTGAAGAGAAGGGAAATAAACTTCAATCCAGGAGAATATATTTGCAGTGTTTAGCTATGGCAAAGGCAAAACGTAGGAAAATTTGCCACAAGCCAGTGAGAAAAATAAAAACAAAGTGAAGTTGCCAGAAGACATTTTACTTTCCAACAGAGAGAACCTTAAATGGTCTCAAAGAATGGGAGATCAATAAACAATAAACAACAACAAAAATACCAGTTCAAAGCACAAAGAGATGATCTTGCCCACTCACTAAATTACCTAAGATTTGCACAGATATGATAATGTGTGTATATGGTACAAGAAACTGTATCTCTTAAATGCTGTAAACAGAAGTAGTTATTAGAATAAAGTTTTGGGAAAAATTCAGCATTAACTATTATAATAACACTGAAATGATATAACAACTCATCCATTCCACCTTTTGGCATGTACGGTCATTCTACACTGTCCATGAAGAATTGGCTCTGCATACCACCCCCCAGTCACATGATTACCAAAACCTGTGAATGTTCAAGTACTTTCTATAATATGGCATAGTATTTACATATAACATACAACTCCCCCTGTTTATATTAGTTAATCTATAAGTTACTTGTGATATTTAATATACTGTATTGATTGCTACATTGTAATGTTTGGAGAATAAATAGTAAAACATATATTTAGTACTGACTCAACATAACTACACAATACAGAAAAGAGACAAGGGCAAACAACATTCAAGCAATCAATGATGTTATAGAGACTGAAGCTCTGTGAGAGGTGACAGGCCACCACAGGGAATGTCTAAATATCACTTTATTTGTAATAGATTCAAAGTGGTTCTTGGTTCATGGCATTTTGAAATTTTGGGCTTAAAAATATTTGAGCAGCTGATTTTTTAATAGTAACTTTGAAAGCCAGAACAGTTTGGATCTTTCAGCAACTTCTGAAAGAAGGCCATGGATGCCAGCTGTCAGAAGATATTATTATACCTAGCAAAACTATCTGTCACAAACAGAAGAAAGAACATGATAAAAACAGGTTAAAGGAGTTTCTGACCACTGAGTCAGTTATACAAAGGATGCTGGAAGGAATACTTTAGTCTTTTTTGTTTTACATACCAATCCTAGTTCCATCTCCCTCCCTTCCTTCTGCTCCCCTACCTTTCCCCCACCCCACCCCTATCCACTCCTCAGAGAAGGTGAGGCTTCCCATGGGGAGTCAACAAAGTCTGTCACATCACTTGAGGCAGGACCAAGGCCCTCTCACCCTGTATTTAGGCTGAGCAAGGTATCCCTCCATAGGGAATGGGCTCCAAAAAAGCCAGTTCATGCACTAGGGATAAATATTGGTTCCACCATCAGTGGCCCCACAAACTGCTCAAGTCACATAATTGTCACCCACATTCAAAGGGCCTAGTTTGGTCCTATGCAGGTTCCCTAGCTGTAATTCCAGAGTCACTAAGCTTCTATTAGCTCTGGTCAGCTGTTTCTGTGGGTTTCCCCATCCTGGTCTTGACCCTTTTACTCATATTATTGTTCCTCCCTCTCTATGACTGGACTCCAGGAACTCAACCCAGTGTTAGCTGTGGATCTCTGCATCTGCTCCCATCAGTTACTGGATGAAGGTTCTATGATGATAATTAAGGTGGTCATCAATCTGCTTACAGGGGAAGGGCAGTTCAGGCACCCTCTCCACTATTGCTTAGATTCTTAGCTGGGGTCATCCTTGTGGAGTATTGGGAGTTTCCCTAGTGCCAGGATTCTTGCTAACCCCATAATGGCTCTCTCTATCAAGACAGCTCTTTTCTTGCTTTCCCTCTCTGACCTTCCCCCAACTTGACCTTCCTAATCCTTCATGTTCTCCTCCCCCTTCCTCTTATTTTCTCCCCACTTCCCTTCCACTCTCTTCCCCCTCCATGCTCCCAATTTACTCAGGAGATCTTGTCTACTTTCCCTTTCTAGGGATTTTGTGTATGTTTCTCTTAGAGTCCTCCTTGTTTCCTGGCTTCTCTGGACTTGTGGACTGTAGGTTGGTTTTCCTTTACTTTATGTCTAATATCTACCCAAGTACATACTATGTTTGTCTTTCTGGGTCTGGGTTACCACACTAAGGATTTTTTTTCTAATTCTATCTATTTGCCTGAAAATCTCCTTATGTTTTTGTTTTTTACCTCTGAGTAAGTGCGTAAATGTACCACATTTTCTTTATCCATTCTTTGGTTGAGGGGCATCTAGATTGTTTTCAGTTACTGGCTGTTATGAATAATGCTGCTATGAACATAGTTGAGCAAATGTCCTTGTGGTATGAATGTGCATCCTTTGGGTATATGCCCAAGAATGGTATTACTGGGTCTTGAGATAGAGTGATTCCCAATTTTCTGAGAAACTGCCATACTGATTTCCAAAGCAGCTGTACAAGGTTGCACTCCCACCAGCAATGGGAGTTCCCCTTGCTCCACATCCTTTCCAGCACAAGCTACCATTAGAGTTTTTTTTATCTTAGCCAGTCTGACAGGTGTAAGATGGTATCTCAGAGTTGTTTTGATTTGTATTTCCCTGATNATGAATAATGCTGCTATGAACATAGTTGAGCAAATGTCCTTGTGGTATGAATGTGCATCCTTTGGGTATATGCCCAAGAATGGTATTACTGGGTCTTGAGATAGAGTGATTCCCAATTTTCTGAGAAACTGCCATACTGATTTCCAAAGCAGCTGTACAAGGTTGCACTCCCACCAGCAATGGGAGTTCCCCTTGCTCCACATCCTTTCCAGCACAAGCTACCATTAGAGTTTTTTTTATCTTAGCCAGTCTGACAGGTGTAAGATGGTATCTCAGAGTTGTTTTGATTTGTATTTCCCTGATGGCTAAGGATGTTGAGCAATTCCTTAAGTGTCTTTTGGCCATTTGAGGTTCCTCTGTTGAGAATTCTATGTTTAGATCTGTATCCCATTTTTAAAATGGATTATTTGTTTTTTTTTTTGATGTCTATTTTCTTGAGTTCTTTGCATATTTTGGAGATCAGTCCTCTGTCTGATGTAGGGTTGGAGAAGACCTTTTTCCATTCTGTAGGCTGCCGTTTTTTGTCTTGTTGACTGTGTCTTTTGCCTTACAGAAGCTTCTCAGTTTCAGGAGGTTCCATTTATTAATCGTTTCTCTCAGTGTCTGTGTTCCTGATGTTATTATATTCATGCACCAAGGTGCTCAAGGCTACTTCCTACTTTCTCTTCTATGGGATTCAGTGTGGCTGGATTTATGTTGAGGTCTTTGATAGATTTGGACTTGAATTTTGTGCATGGGTATAGATATGGACCGGTTTATATTCTTCTACATCCAGTTATACCAGCACCATTTGTTGAAGATGCTTTTCTTTTTTCCATTGTATAATTTTAACTTCTTTGCCAAAAATTAGGTGTTCATAGATGTGTGAATTCACATCAGGGTCTTCGCTTTGATTCCATTGGTCCATCTGTCTGTTTTTGTGCCAATATCAAGCTGTTTTCATTACTGTAGCTCTATAGTAGAGCTTGAAGTTAGGGATGGTGATGCCTCCAGAAATTCCTTTATTGTACAGGATTATGTTGACTATTCTGGGTTGTTTGTTTTTCCATATTGTGGGAGCTGAGAAATGCAGGCCTATTTCTCACCATTATCTGGAGGTCAGAGAATTTAAGAGACTAACAGGCATAATTTGCACCTTCTAACACAAGAGGTTGCCTGGCTCTTTTGAAGTTGAGAAAACTTGGTGCCATCCTGACAGGTGGTCAAGATACGCCAATGTACCTCTGCTCTTTCCATTGTAACTATGAGATCACCTGGAAAGGGGGTGTTTTTTTGCCTAAGTGACCCAGTGTACTTGAGTAAAATGTGACTTAAGTCATCCTGCTACCTAGGCAACAAAATGTTGATAATGGAAAGTCTTGTGCTATCATGTTAATGAAGCCTTTGTTACCTTTTTCCCCCAGTTTATGTTCCATATAAAAGCTGTGGAAAAATAAACACAGGTGATTTCAGGATTTAAATAATCCTTAAAACTCCCTCTTGATACTGTCCTATGCTATCAGTCTTATTATTTTTATGCATCTTCATATCTTTCACTTATATTTCTTCAATTCCCACACCTCTATCCTAGCAAAAAAACGTATTTTTGTTGAGGCCTATTCTCAACATATGGCACCCAGTGTGGGTCCTCAACACCATATGAAGTTGAGTATTGTTCTTTCAAGGTCTGTGAAGAATTGTGCTGGGATTTTGATGGAGATTACATTGAATCTATGGATTGTTTAGTTAAGAACACCATTTTTACTATGTTGATCCTAACTATTCAAGAGCATGAGATATCTTGTTATTTTCTGATATCTTCTTCAATTTCTTTCTTCAAGGACTTAAATCTTGTCATACAAGTATTTTACTTGTTTGGTTAGAGTTACCCCAAGATATTTTATGTTATTTGTGGCTGTTGTGAAGAATGATGGTTCTCTGATTTCTTTCTCAGTCCATTTATCATCTGTATATAGGAGAGTTACTGATTTTTTTGAGTTAATCTTATATCATACCACATTATTGAAGGTGTTTATCAGCTGTAGGAGTTCCCTGGTAGAATTTTTTAATCACTTATGTATACTACCATATCATCTACAAATAGCGAAAGTTTGACTTTTCTCTTTCCTATTTTGTTGTCTTATTTCTCCAGTTAGATCTTCAAGTACTATATTGAATAGATATGGAAAGAGTGGCCAGCCTTGTCTTGTTCCTGATTTTAGTAAAATCACTTTCTTTCCATTTAGTTTGATGTTGGCTTATCATTATATTGCCTTCATTATGTTTAGGTATGTTCCTGTATCCCTGATCTCTCCAAGACCTTTATCATGATGGGGTGTTAGATTTTGTTGAAAGTTTTTCAGCATCTAATGAGATAATCATGTGTACTTTTCTTTCAGTTTGTTTAGATGGTAGATTACTTTGACTGATTTTCATATGTTGAACCATCTCTGTGTCTCTGTGATGAAGCCTACTTGATCATGGTGAATGGTTTGTCTGATGTGTTCTTGGATTCGATTTGCCAGTATTTTATTAAGTATTATTACACCAATGTTCATTAGTGGAATTGGTCTATAATTCTCTTTCTTATATGCATCTTTGTGTTTTGGGTATCAGGGTAACTGTAGCCTTATAAAAAGAGTTTGGCAATGTCCCTTCTGCTTCTGTTGTATGGAACAATTAGAGAAGTACTGGTATTAGCTCTTCTTTGAAATTCTGGTAGAATTCTGCACTGAAACCATCTGGCCCTGGGCCTTTTTTGGTTGGAAGACTTTTGATGGCTGCTTTTATTTCCTTAGGGGTTATATGTTTATTTAAATTGTTTATCTGGTCTTGATTTAATTTTGGTATGTGGTACCCATCCAGAAAACTGTCCATTTCCTTTAAATTTTTCAATTTTGTGAAGTACAGATTTTTGAAGTATGACCTGATGATTCTCTCTCTGGACTTCCTCAATGTCTGTTGTTATGTCCTCACTTTACATTTCTGATTTTTTTAATTTGGGTATTCTCTCTCTGCCTTTTGGTTAGTTTAGATAAAGGTTTGTCCACCTTGTTTATTTTCTCAAAGAACCAAGTCTTTGTCTCATTGATTCTTTGTACTGTTAATTTTAGCGTCCAGATGATTATTTCCTGGCATCTCCTCCTCCTGGGTGAGTTTGCTTCTTTTTATTTTTGAGCTTTCAGGTGTGCTGTTAAGTAGCTAGTGTGAGATTTCTTCAGGTTCTTTATGTAGGCACCTAGTGCTATGAACGTTCCTCTTAGCACTGCTTTCAAAGTGTCCCATAAGTTTGGGTATGCTGTGCAGATATTTTCATTGAATTCTAGGAAGTTTTTAATTTCTTTCTTTCTTTATTTCTTCCTTGACCCAGGGGTGATTCAGTTGAGCACTGTTCATGAGTTTTTGGGCTTTCTGCAATTAGTGTTGTTGTTGAATTCTAACTTAAAGCCATGGCTATACGATAAGATACAGGATTTTTTTCCAGTTTTTTTGTATCTGTTGAGCTTTGCTTTGTTATCGAGTATGTGGTGGATTTTAGAGAAGATTCCATGAGGTGCTGAGAAGAAGGTACACTCTTTTGTGCTTGGGTGGAATGTTCTATAGATGTCTATTAAACCCATTTAAGCCATAACATCTGTTAGATCCTTCATTTCTTTGTTAAGTTTCTATCTGGCAGTCCTGTCCAATGATGAGAATGGGGTGTTGAAATCTCCCACTATTCCTGTGTGCAGCTTGATGTGTGATTTAAGCTTTAATAATTATTCTTTTACAAATGTGGGTACTCTTGTATTTGGAGCATAGATATTCAGAATTGAGACCTCATCTTGATGGATTGTTCCTCCTACAAATATTAAATGGTCCTCTTGGTCTCTTTCAATTACTTTAGTTTGAAGTCTACTTTGTTAGATATTAGGATAGCTGCCGGGTGGTGGTGGCTCTTGCCTTTAATCCCAGCACTCGGGAGGCAGAGGCAGGTAGATCTCTGTGAGTTTGAAGCCAGACTACACGAGCTAGTTTCAGGACAGGCTCCAAAGCTACAGAGAAATCCTATCTTGAAAAACAAAACAAAACAAAAATATTAGGATAGCTACACCAGCTTGTTTCTTAGGTCTATTTGATTGAAATTTTTTTCCTTAACCCTCTTTACTCTGAGGTAATGTTTGTCTTTGAAGTTGAGGTGTGTTTCTTGTATGTATCAGGAGGAGGAATTCTGTTTTTGTGTCCATTCTGTTAGCCTATGTCTTTTTATAGGATAATTAGGACTATTGATATTAAGATATATTAATGACCAGTGATTGTTAGTTCCTGTTATTTTTGGTTTTGTTGTTGGAGGTGGAATTGTATGTGTGTTTCCCAAATTTGGTTTGCTAACTTCTTTGGGTTGGAGTTTTCCTTCTGGTACTTCCTGTAGGGCTGGACTTGTAGATAGGTACTGTTTTTAAATCTGATTTTTGTCATGGAATATTTTGTTTTCTCTGTCTATGGTAATTGAAAGCTTTGCTGGGATAGTAGGGATTGGATCTGTGGTCTCTTAGTGTCTGCAGAACATCTATCCAGGACCTTCTGGCTTTCAGAGCTTCCATGTCAGATGTAATTCTGCCTTTATATGTTACTTGACCTTTTTCCTTTGCAGCTCTTAATATTCTTTCTTCATTTTGTATGCTTAGTGTTTTGATTATTATGAGGCAAGGGGACTTTTTTGAAGGTCTAGTCTATTTAGTGTTCTATAAGCTTCTTGAACACAGGCATGTCCTTCTTTAAGTTGGGAAAGTTTTCTTATATGATTTTGGTGAATCTATTTTCTGTATCTTTGGGCTGGACTTCTTCTATCCCTATTATTCTTAGGTTTGATCTTTTCATAGTGTCCTAGATTTCTTCAATATTTTATGTTAAGAGTTTCTTGGATTTAACATTTTCCTCTGCCATATCTTCAATGCCTGAGATTCTCTCTTCCATCTCTTGTATTCTGTTGGTTGCGTTTGCATCTGTAATATCTGATCATTTACCCATATTTTCCATTTCCAGAATTCCTTCAGTTTGTGTTTTCATTAATGCCTCTATTTCAGTTTTCAAGTCTTAAACAGTTTTTCTTCACTTGTTTGATTGTTTTTTCTTGTTTTTGCTTTTAAAGGATTTGTTTATTTCTTCCAATTTTTGTTTGTGTTTTTCTCCACTTCTTTTTTGGGGGGAATCATTGTGGCATCATACACAGATGCCTCTTTATTTTTTTTACTTCTATTATTTATTTTTATTATTATTATTAAAAATTTCCACTGCACCCTCCCCCCACCCCCCTCCATTTCCAGTCCAAAGAGCAGTCAGGGTTCCCTGC
>LOEQ01002692.1:186869-200041 GCA_001685075.1 Bramus lutescens
TCTCTGTAGCTTTGGAGCCTGTCCTGGAACTCACTCTGTAGACCAGGCTGGACTTGAATTCACAGAATTCCCCATGTCTCTGCCTCCTGAGTGCTGGGATTAAAGGCATGCACCACCACCGGTTTAGCCTATCATTCTCTGGGAGGCTAGTTAACCTTGTAAACACGCTTAGAATTGCTAACTTCACCCTGTCCATCTTTACTGGTTTAATTAAACACCAGTTTGTACGTCTGGGGACATCGTGCATCAGTGGGCAGAATGCTTGCACTGACCCTCCTCCTAGACTGTCTCTATAGGCTTTCATGAGCTATTTGAGGGCTCACGACTAGGGAGTTCCAGCTGAAAGACAGGGACAGTGACAGGTTAGGAGTCTTGTTCTTCCCGAACTAGCCCCAAGCCTCATGAACTGGATCCAGAGGGCAATAGGTTCAGGACGCCCATACCACCAAGGACCACTCTCAGGTGGTGTCTACCCCTCCTGAGCTGGCCAAGGCCTGATCTTGTCCCACATTCTTCCACAGTCTCATCAGCTAAGTTGGAGAATGGAGGGCATTGCCAGACACTGTCAGATGCACACTCCTATCCAGATGTTACAGATCATCAGAGTGGAGTGACCACAGGAGTGGCTTTCAAGAGGCCTTTCCTACCAAACGACCCACATTGAGTTGGACAATGTTTCTTGTTGAGAAGAAGATGGAAAAGACACAATTGTAAGGGGTTTGTTGAAAAGACAGTGCTCAAGGCCAAGTAGCTCATTAGTTGCCACTTGGTTGGGGGAAATAAGTCTCTTCATTTCTTTATTTCTTAGTTTCCTAGTGTACAAAATGGCAATAATATTCAGATTTGCTGCTGTAACAGATAACTGGAAGAGTCAATTTATAAAGAGAAAAGGTTTTTTTTCCTAGATAACAGTTTTAAAGACTCCAGCAATTGAGTTATTTTTTCCTCAGGCTTTTGATGGGGGCTGGATGGTAATGACAGGGAGCATGCAGTGGATCAGAACTGTCCCTCTTGTGACCAGGAAGCAACACAAAGCAAGAATGGCAGAGCAAGAATGGGGCTTGGGTCCCACAGCCAACATCCAGGGCAGCCTCCCAGTGGGTTCAACCCCTTCCACTAGGCGCTACCTACTCAGGTGCTCACATCTTCCTGATGGCACCAGGCTGGGAGCTATGCTTTAGCACATGGGCCTTTCTCATTAGAAGGCTTAAGATATGACTTTGTCCACTCGAACTTCACCCTGCTGCCTCCCACAACTCTAAGCACGGGCCTACAAACTCAAGGCCCTAGGTTGAGACAATGTCTACACATTTGCACACCAAGACCAACTTCCAAAATGACCACTGGGACCACCTGGTTACCTCCCACATGACAAGTCGCAGTATGAATTGGATGTATCATTGAAAAAGAAAAACAGCAACAAATCAGGCATGATAGCACACACCTGGAATCCCAGTAAAAAGGCCAGTGTAGGAGTATTGCAAGTTTAAGGCCAGCCTGGGCTACAGAGTGAGACTCTGTCCCAANAAAAAAAAAAAAAAAGATGTCCCTGTGACTTGGAGAATCAAAAGTGCCTTATGTTTTGTTTGAATTTTAGGAATGATGGGGTTTGTAGCACCCTATTTAGTCATGTGCTATTCAAGAGATGTCACTGAAGATCTATTTCATACTGATCAACATGGAAGGTATGTTGTATGGCATTGCTTGCCCATCCTGTGGATCTCTGTCTAACACAGGCACTGACAACATTAAAATAGTTATGAACAAATGCTTTTGGAGGAGGCATACAGTGAGCAATACAGAGTAAAAAGGCATCCCATGAGCTAGGTAGTGGTTACAACTCAGAAGGAGAAAGGCAGGTTACAGGGATGGGCTGGGACTGTCTACATTGGAATTTGGACAGTCTGTGTTCGAGGTCTGATCTGGGGTCAGTTCGATGTCTCAGGACGTTAAGATTCTTGCTGCCAAGTCTGATGACCAGAATTTAGTCCCTAGGGTGTCCTCTTATTTCCATGTATATCCTCTTACTTCCATGTATAACACAAATAAATAAATAGATAAAATTTAGAAAATATTTTGGTTTGTGCCCTAAGAGTAGAGAGGAAGTCAAGTCATGACTATTTCAGTTTTCTCTTTTGAAATTTAAAACTATTTTGCAATAATGTTGAATTTACAAAAGTTGCAAAACATAAAACATTTATATTCATAATATACAAAACTTGCAAATACAGTATGAATTCTCACATAGTCTTCACCCAGTTTTCCTAAATGCCATCATTTTCCAAGGCCCTGTTACTAAATCAGCGTGTCCTTTTCTGGTGCAGAATCCAATCCACGATCACCTATTGCATTCATGTGTTCTCTCTCTTTTGTCTCCTCCAACACATGATGATTCCCTGAGGCTTTTTTTCTCAAGGCCACGGCATTTTTGATGAATACTGGCCAATGCTTTTGCAGAATGTCTCCAAGTTTGTATTTGCTTGATGTTTTCTCATGCTAAAGTCAGGTTGTGAAATTTTTTTGGCAGGAATGACACAAAAAATAATAACTTTCGATGATCATTGAATTAGACTCATTTGCTAAGCATTTCTTTGCAATGATACTATTTTTCTTCATAATTTTGTTTGTTGTTTTTGAGACAAGGTTTCACTAGGTAGCTCTGGTTGGCTGGTGACTTAATAGGTAGATCAGGCTAACGTCATACAGAGCTTTGCCTGCCTCTGCCTCTAAGGTGCTAGGATTTAAGGTGTGCACCACTATGCCTGGCTAGAATTATGTTTTTGCTGTTGTTTTGTAGAAGCACAGCCGAGATTATGCCAATATCTCACTGTACTTTCCACTCTGAATCTCAGCATCCGACAACAAGCATATCTGCGACTGCAGTAGTTTCTAAATTGGGCTTCTTTTACTGCTGTCAATCTTCCGGCTTTTTTTTAAAATCAGAATTGTTGCATGTCTCTTTTCCAGAATTCAATTATTTACTAAGCTTTTTATTTATATCAATATGGAATCACTGGTCTTTATTTTTATTCCAGGTAGTACAATCCACAACCTCCATTTATTTGCTGCTCAAGTTCTTTCATGTTTAACCAAGAGAACTTTGTGTGGCTCTGCCATTCTTCCAACATGCCACGGTCCCTTGTTGAGTATTTCTTTTCTTTCTGGTAGTATAAGTCATTTAAAGCTCATTTTGTCTTCTCCCTGCACTGGCGGAGAGCTCTCCAAAGACTTTTCACTTCCTCTGGTAGGAAATGGTATTGAGAAATTAAGGTTTGGGTGTCAGATGTTCTCACAGCTCCAGGGGAGATCTTTTTTGTTCCCAGGTTATTTCAGGGACAAGAGCTAGAAAAGATGTTCTATCATGTGTCTGTCTGTCTGTCTGTCTGTCTCCCACCTATTCACGAGTTAATAATGCCTCTAATTCCACACCAGATCACAGGGTTCATCATAGTCTCCATTTTAGAATCTCTAGCTCCCTTACCCAGCAGAAATACATTTAGCTTCTTTGTTCATAACACAGTCCTTTACTCACTCCTGTAATGCACAGAAATTACTTTAAGAATTATAACCCACTGGAGAGGGACTGGAGAGATGGCTCCACAGTTAAGAGCACTGACTGTTCTTCCGGAAGACCTGGGTTCAATTCTCAGCACCCACATGGCAGCTCACGATTGTCTGTAACTCCAGTTCCAGGGGACCTGACACCAATGGCAAAAATCAATGCATATAAAAAATAAAAAATAAACTAAAATTCCTTTTAAAAAATCTTTAAAAAAGAATTATAACCCATATATGTAAGACACATATTTATAAAATAGTTTCTTTTTTGAAAAAAAAAACATAGACAAAATATGGTGTATATGTGTTTACACTCATGTGTGTGTTTATGCATTTTATGCTCGTGTGTGTGTGTCTGTGTGTGTGTGTATACTCATAAGTGTGTGCATGTGTGTATGCATGCTCGAGTTTGTGTGTGCTCATGTGTGGGGTACAATAAAGTGGTACTCTCCACCTCATTGCCTTGAGTCAGGGTCTCTTCCTGAATTAGAAGCTTGCTGGCTGGCCAGCAGGCTCTCAGGATCCACCAGTTTCTGCAACCCCCAGTGCTATAGGTTACAGACACTGGCTTTTTTATTTGGGTGCTGAGGATTTGAACTCAGGTCTTCATGCTTGCAGAGCAAGTGCTCTTACCCACTGAACAATCTCCCCAGGCCAGCTCCCGACTTTAGTTTCCGTTCTTGTCCCTGCCCCTTGATACGGTTCCTAGCACAGTAACATTAATGTCTTCTCTTAGTAGTTCGTTTTGGATTCCACTTCTCCTCTACCCACACTAGGAGTGTTGGTTGGTTTGCTTGCTTGTTTGTTATCTGATGACCGTGTGACATGTACCAAGGCTTTCAAGTTTGAACTACGTAAAAAGGCATACCAGTGAATTTCCTTCTCTCCGTTCCCACTCTGCCTCATTTCCATGATTTCTCTGCATGATCGCTGTAGGCAATCAATCATATCCGTTTTTAGTTTGCTCTTGTACCTATGTACAAATATGTGTGTATATTCTCAGGCGCCCTTTCTCACAGTGAAAACTGCAGCAGCGGGACAAATAACCTCCTGGCTCCTGGGCAGCCTGGGACTGGAAGCAGATCGCCGATGTGAAGAAGCAGACATATTTCAGTGCTGTAAAGGACCTAGTCTGCTTCTCCTGCCCCACGTATGAGCAAGACAGAAATTCCCTGCTCCAGGACTTTCCCGGGATACCATCACATTTCACATTGTTTTGAGCTCTGTATCCTTTGCAGATGAGGTCAACATGGATGAAGATCCTGCTCGGCAACAGGCAAGAGAATGACAGTCTAGAATGCTCTCTTTAACTCATGCGAGTGCTCAGGGCTGGTGACGACTGTCATGACGACGACTCCTGTCATCCAGAGGACCCCGACACCAGAAAGGGCGAGAGAGCTCATCAAATTCACCTCTTCTCTCTTCCAAACTAACAGTTAATTCTGCCAGAGAGATGTTAATCTTACTTTTAGGAAGTGTTCCAGGAATCTGGAAACATTTTTAGCTTCTATCTCTTGATTTGGGCACACTTCCTTACTGGTGCTTAAGTTAACAGGAACATGAAGAAGCTGACAGTCTGGTCACAGACAGTCTAAGACTGGCAAGCAAGGAAGCTGGTTTCGAGGATTCAGAAGCAGGAAGCATCAGGCTCAGTCTTGACAAGACATAAACATCAGATTCATGCGGATCCTTTCCTTTTCCAACTTCAGGAAACAAAATGTGGGCACAGTTGTGTCACCCGGAGGGTGATCCTTCATATGTTGCAAGTTATTCTCAGAATTTAGTTTCCAGAGCACTTGGCTTCCAGCCTTGTATTCTCTCCTGAGGAAGAGGGATTTCCATCTAAAAGACAACACTGATTTTTTGAGTTGCTACAGTGTGCCCAGAACTGTGCTCTGTTCATCCGGACAGTCTTAAACAGCTGGTCGGACTACCCCCATTTCACTTATGAAAATGATAAGGTTCAGAAATGACACCCTCAGATTGCTTGATTGTTCTAAGATGAATATTAAATTTGAACATGGGTTTATGTGCCCATAGTTACTCAAAGGCAGAATTTTCAGAGAAGCATTACATTCTAGGTGGCAATCCTGCCTAGAATGATGGAGATAGACATGATTTTGCCTGCCCATCCTGGATCTATGAGACAGAGCCTGCACATTCTGATTGTATGCTCTTCCTCTGGCCACACAGACAACCATGGAAGCCATGGAAGGGAGAGGGACACCTTCTTGCACCCATGTATCTTCACCCTTCACTTCCAGTCCAGACTCATCAAACCAATGAGAGCCAGTACTCCCCCTCTTTAATCCGCCTTTCCTCCCATAAAACACACACTGGTGTTTGCACAACTGCCCACCCACAGGTCATAGGATGACTTCTGCCAAACTCCACTTCCACCGTGGGGAAGCACAGAGATGAATGGAAGATGGCATGCAGGCCTGTTGTGCCTCTCTGGAACCACAGCATAGTGCCTCCAGGGTAGCACGTGAATGGTGACTCAGGGAAGCAGCTATCCAAACATCTGGGGGGGCACTGAGCCCACTGTGCCAGGCTTAGAGGAGGCTTGCTTCTATATTCGGAAGATGGCTTGCATGCAGCAGCAGCAAGACTCTGGTGGGATATGGCAGACATCCAAGATCCAAGTGAAAACAGAACAGTCGGTTTGGCTTTTAAAATTATACATAAGGTTTTCCAAACTCTTACATAAAATCTCTTGAAAAGAGATAGGAGCAGCTCTTAATCCACCCCCACCTCCCACCCCATCAGTGCAAGACAATGGAGAGAAGTCCTTCCCATCTGGGTACAAGAGGATAGACCAATCGGATCAGGTGGGTGTAGCCTCATCTTCTTGGTGGGGGGCAAAATGGGTGTCTTCCCTGGACCTTTCTCCCTCTTCAAAATGATGGCCAAGTTTGAATTGATATTCTTGCATCTTGAAAAACATCCTCCATTCTCTTTTCCCTTCTCTCTCGTGTGTGTGTGTGTAGTGTGTGTGTGCGTGTGTGTATGTGTGTGTGTGAGAGAGAGAGAGAGAGAGAGAAGGAGGGAGGTGGGGTTTTTTGTGAATTGTTGGTGTAGCAAACATTTATTTCAGGCTCTCCTCAGCTCTTTAAAGCAGACTAGCCTCAGAAGGACAGGCATACGGGGAAGCCCAGATCTTCAAATAAAACAGGAAGGCGTTGTTCACACTGAGAATGGGGGGAATGGGCCTGACACTGTGGTGAAGATGCAGAGAGGCAGAGGCAGGCTGTATGTGGCTCTGGTTGGTGTGAGGCCAGCTTCCCTTTCTCACGGATAGAGATGGAACAGGTGGCAGTTCTGACCAGCTATGGTTAGTCTCGTGTTGTCCCTAGACTCCCACTAAGCCTCAGTCTCAACTGAGGTTTAACTCATGGTTCTCTCTTAATCATTCAGTGAGTGAACAGGGAACCAACTTGTGTCTGCGGATTAGAGAGCTTGTCAAGTTACTCCCTTAGAACTGACCTTCTGCCTTTTGAGAGCCTCTAATGGTAGAGCTTGGTCAATGTTGGAGCCCTCACCAGTTCTGAGAGATCAGGTCTTCACCTGGAGCTAGGAACCAGGGAGCAGACGTTTGGGTGTGTGAGTATGTGGGGGTGTGTAGAGAGTGCACACAGAAACTGCCACACCCACACCCCACATACCATGTTAGGGTGGAGTCATTTGTCACCCTTAATCCTAACTGTCTCATCGCTCTCAGAAGTTTTCATCTGATGGCAAAAGGTCCCTAAGGACACAGACAAGAGATGATCAGACTAAAGGGCATCCTTCCAGCAACAGCCACTTACCTGCTCCCCCCTTCTGGGCATCTCCACCAGCTCATCGTCATCACAGGATGCACTACTGAGATGAAGGGGGTCCTGTCCGGCCATGCCTGCTCATTTATGCCACAAGGCTACACATTTCACTTCAGACATATACAGCGTGTTGGGAAACTTGGAGGAAAAATTGTTCCGAATTATTAAGAATGAGCTACAATGCTGGGCGGTGAGAGGCAGAAGCAGGAGGATCTCTGTGAGTTTGGGGCTAGCCTGGTCTTCAGAAAGAATTCCATGACAGGCTCCAAAGCTACACAGAGAAACCCTGTCTTGAGGAAAAAACAAAAACAAACAAACAAGCCCCCCCCAAAAAGCTATAATATACCCTTGCTAAAGGAAAAAAAAATACAGCATCCTGGTGTTTTGGAAGGTGCTTTAAAATTCTGAGGGGCCTAAGGCTGAGTCTCTGAGAGAGACAAGGTACAAGAACCCTGGCTAAGGAGGCAGTGAGGCAGTACGGAGTGGCAATCTGGCTGACAGGACAGGGCAGCAGGTGAGCTGTTCATGTGTGAATTTCAAGTCCCGGGTTCCAGCTTCAACCATGTTACTAAATGACACAATGAATCTCCTTTCTCAAAAGGCTAGAGGGAACTTTTCTGAGATTTCCCTCCATTCTAATAGTCTCTCTGTGTGTGGGTTTCCATCATTGGAACTGAGGGAAAAAAACCTCATACTTTTTTTCAGTTACATGAGTGTGTGTCTGTGGTCTGTGTAAGTGCATGTGAATGTGTGTGAGAGCAGGGATCCCTGGAGGCTAGAAGTGGGTGCTGTGTCCTCTGGAGCTGAAACTGGAGTTATAGGCAGTTGTGAATGGGTGCTTGGAACTTAACTTTGGTTCTCTGCAAGAGCCTTACACACTCTTAACCATGGAGCCACCCCTCCAGCCCCCAGGAAACCTGAAGGCTTTTGAAGAGCAGGGAGAAATTCAGGAACCACTGTGTATTTATAAAGCCGCTGGGCTGGGCTTCCAGCTCAGTGTTGACCTGCCCTGAAACCAGCCAGGGAGACAGAAAGCAGGAAGAACAGGAACTCCAGAATCACAGGCCACGGCACAGTTTATTATGATATGCTTCAAGCCCACGACATGGTTTCTTCCAGGTAGAAATGGACGAGTGTGTGGCATGGCCATCACTCGGCTTTCTCAGACCAGGGGGTGCCCCTGCTATCAGTGAACTATGAGATCTAGAGACAGGGATGTAGCCCACACTGCAAGAAACAACAGGGAACGGCAATGGGGAAAAAGATACCGGAGCAGCTCCCCTTGGCCTCAGGCCATTTCCAGACGACCCCAAGAGAGAGACATGGCAGACATGAGCAAGTCTTCATCACTGCAGGAATTCATCCCACAGCTGATGTGACCATAGTCACATGTGCGATGCTGTTCATCTTTTTAAGTTTTCTACCTCCTTTGTCTCATTCAACTTTTCTTCTCAGCTTTGGCCACTCTGCTCCGCTCAGTTCTGGACAGGCTGAAATTTATGCCTGTGAAATCTCAACCAAGAACCGAGCTTTGAACAGTGACTCCTTGTGTTACATAGCATCAGTGATATGTAAGGCTTCTCTCCCTCTCTCCTCCCTCCCACTCCTGGGAGACACATTTTTAGAATGATCTATGTAAGTACTCAACAGCGCAACTGCTTTGAGTACAAACACACGCTTGGACTCAAGCCTCTTCCTTCTTCACCTCAGACAGGGAAGATGCCAGCCCTGAGCTGAGAGGCTGCAAAGGCTCTAGGTAGAGCCAGTCTTTTCTGGTGGGTTGGTGCTGGCTAGGCAGGTGGTCTAGCTACTCCTTCAGCAGTCCCAGCTTCTTTAGGGCCTCCCTCCTGTGTCCATCAGGAATGTCCTTTGGGGATATCTTGACACTGACGCAGGGGGGTCGAGGAAGTTTGTCGAGGCTCTGTCCTTGGAAGGCCAGCTGCTGGGAATGCTGGCTCTGCTCCAAGCCAACCAACTTGCCTCCCTTGATTTCTGCAAAGTCCTTTCCCATGCCCAAGGAGGCAGGCCGGGGCCGGGAATTACGCAAGACACTAGGTGAAACCTTGTCCAAGACGGGCCTCTTTCCCAGAGATGTACTGGTTTGGCACTTGGAGTCTTTCTCAGCTGCCGAGAGATAGCTGCTCAACCCCACGCCTGAGCGCTCCAGGGTATTGGACTTGAAGTTTATCTGTCTCAGGCCAGGGATGCTACTTTCCTGGAGGGTCAGTCGTGGATCAGGCTTGGGCTGTGTCAGGGAACTGTTTCCCTTTGAGGCTTTAGGGATAGGAATGGGCAGAGACTTGGCAGCTGCAACCTTCCCTGGAGGGGTTTCCTGGGCAGGAATCCAGCTCTTGCCTGAAGAGCCCACAGGAGTAATAGCCTTCACTGGGGAAGCTTTCTCTGCAGCAGAAGCAGCCCCTGGGACCAGAGCTGGAGATGCTTGCTGAACCGTGGCCTGGGCCTGGGAAGGGCTTTGAGCCCGAGCCGCCTTGACTTTAAGGGAAGTAGTACGCTTATTTATAAGTAGGCTGGGATCATCTTGGTCCTGGGGCAACCCTAGCTTTTCCAGAGCTTCTCTGCGGGCTTTCTTTTGTTCCTGCAGGGAAGAAGGGACAGGCCCAGAGTCTGTAGCCTCGCTGTGATTTGACAGCCAGTTCTGGGGATGGCTGTGGAAACTGCTTCGGCTGCTCTTCAATACGATATTAGGAGGCAGCCTACGGGGCTTTGAGGTTGTGGGGGGAGACTGTTGGAGACTTGGCTTGACCCCTGATGGTAGGGGAGCCTCTGCAGCTCTTGTGTTCTGAGATGACTTGTCAGGAGGCTGCTGTGGTTGTTGTGAACCTTCTGTCCAACCTTGCTCGGTGGCTTTATGGGACATAGTTTCTGAAGATGTTTCCTCTTTCTTCTGGGAGCTGACCACAGTATGGGCCTGTGGTGTGTGTCTCTTCTCTCCTGGCTCTTTAGGTGGGCTCTCTTCCACACTTTGCTTTGGCCTACTGTCTTGAAAAGCCTCCGGTGGGGGGATGAGAACTATGTTCAGGTCAAGGGCAGTGTCCTGGGATGGGGCCCCTGGCTGGATGGAATTAGCGTCCTGGCTGGTCTGCCCTTTCTCAGGCTCTGCTAAGAACAGCTCAGATGTTTCAGATATGTAGCTATTAGTCTGGGTAGTGCTTTCCCTGAGGTTCTGGCTTCTGCCAAGGTGGAGGTTTCTGGGAAGGCTGTAGGAACCAGACCTGAGGCCCAGACTAGGAGATTCAGGAGGACCAGAGAACTGGGATACTCTCACTGGTGCAGGCACGTGCTGAGAGTCTATCTCATCTGGGTTTCCTGTGGGGAGTGGGACAGGAGAAGCGTCAATAGAGCGAGAATGCCGTTACTGAGTGGACCGGAGCGAAAGCACACACTTCCCCAGTGAACAGGGTTTGTCTGACTTTTCTTGACTTTTAACAGGGCAGCACTGTTTTCTAGAGGTCATGTAGACTAATAGATCAAAAGCAACAGGTTCTTTTTGACTGGGAATTGATTGTTTTATAGAGGTTGGAAGATATCGCTTCTTAGTTGCTTCAAAGCCTTCAAAGCCTTACCTCAGGCTCTCCCCAACTTCTATGCATGTACCAAAGTCAGGGGGGGATTTGGACATGGTCTTGACGCTATCTCATGGAGCCCAGGTAACTGAGCCCAGTGAAAGCTCTTGCTGCCAACTTGACTTTCTTTGGCCTTCTGCTTTCACTTTCTGTGAGATCCAGGATGGTTCTGTGACAGCGTTATGCCTGGCACCATTGAGTGACATGCTATCTTGCCTAGTGCTCTTGGCAGGCGTGAGGTCCACCGGGCTAGGTGAATTAGCCTCAGGGTACGTGAAGTTTCCATTTCTACTCTGTCTAAATGGAGGGCCCAAGGCTGTGTTAAGTAGCTATAATATTTACTGAATGAATAATGATACCATTGGGATTGTCCATAGTAGCAATGTTTTCTGTTTACCTTGGGACACATTCCCAACACCTGTGTGCCATCCCATCCTCCTCTACTGAAGTGGAATGGCGCTGTCTTTCTGCTATCTCCTCACAGGGGCCTCTGGGTACCGCATGCTGCTGGGGCACTCCTCTCTTATCTCCCAGTCTTGTTCTTTGGGTCACCTAGATTAGCTCCCTGTGCCAAATCATCCTCTCCAAGGCCAGTGGCTTAGGCAGCCCTGACTCCTCCCTATCATTATCTCTTTTTGAGTTCTTCCCTGACAGGAAGGGAGCTAGCAAAATTCCTTTCCCTCCCAGGCCTCTGATACTTCACAGAAAGTCACCAGAAGCTGGCTTCTCAGGAGTCCCCACTCCCCTCTGGAGACAAGAATTTAGTCTGGCTGGGAGACTGCGGTGCTCCTTCTGCCTAGAAGCTTGTAGCAGAGGGCAAACAAGATGGCAACCATTCAGAAGGAGACACTGGTCTGAGCGCTGCCTCCCTAGATGGTCTCTTACCCTGGGGAGTCTGCTGGGTGAGGAGTGGTGTTCTGAAGCTCTGAGGGCTGGTGGCTGGCTCTGACTCCTCTGTGGACAGCCCACTGTCAGCCTCGGCCTCCAGGGAGCCAATGGTCTTCTCCAGGAAGAGCAGACACTCCTTCTCTTCAGCAGACAGAAAGTCGTAGCTGTTGTCACCCTGCTGGGAGAAGGAATTGTGAGGGGGGGTTCCCCCGAGACTCCCCCGCAGAGGGAGAAGGCTGCAAAGCTGGCCACCTGGCCCCAGTTCTGTTCTGCCAACCAGTGAAGTTGCCTCCTGCCACAGTAGGTACCGAGGAGGGTTGGCAGGAGAAAGCTCACTGGGACCCAGTTCTGAAGACTGGATAGGCAGGTGGCAAGGGTGCTTTCTATTGCTTAGTCCTGAGTAAGTAGAGTGCTTAGTGGCCCAGATTGGAAGTAGCCCCAAGTTTTCATTCTAGTTCCTTATGATCTTAATATTTCAACAAGTATGTCTCCCATCGAATTCTGATTTGTATGGGCAATAATATGGCTAACACCCAACTGTCACTTTTGCCTCCTCTCGGCTGCTACCTGGCAGGCCAGTGCCACCAGCAGCTAGGTAAAAATCCAAAGGAGCTAAGGGGATATGTGACACTTGGGCTGAGCTTTCTCTTGGCATTTTCACACCTCTTCCTAATGTCTGTGACACTTCAGCACCATTACTGTCTAGACTCGCCAAGGTTGCCGGGCAAGGTTGCCAGAGAGTCCCAGAAATCCCCTGGGGAGTGGGAAAGAGGCTGTTAAACACCTCCCCTCCCAGTCTTGTCTTACGTCAGCTGTCTGATGATTGCGCCTGCATAACAAGGGAGACTCCCCCAAACAGCTCTTTACTTGACTAAAGATCTGCCCTCTGGATTTCTCCTTTATAGATCCAATGGATATGACTAGTTTATACTAGTGTCCGCCAGTCACAAACAGGATGCTGTCTTTGTGTCCCCGGCCTCTCAAGTCACAAGGAAAATTCGTATGTACTGCCAGTACTTTGCCACCTCTGCCCCATTTTCATATAACAAAACTTATTAACTAGCCATCCAGGTGTGCTGGGCACACTACTGAGTTCCAGGACGACTGTCTCCAAACCAACCAACAACTATTGTAATGCTAACATTTTCTAGAAACCTTTTATAACCCTGTTTTCCTTTTTCATGACAGGGGCTTTCCATATAACCCTGGTTATCCTGGAAATTGCTCTTTACACCAGGCTGGCCTTGAACTCAGAGATCCACCTAACTCTGCCTCAGGAGTGCTGCCACCACCCCAGTCTCTCTCTCTCTCTCTCTCTCTCTCT
>LOEQ01002692.1:207883-220575 GCA_001685075.1 Bramus lutescens
ATCTGGCTTAATCTTAAACTGACTGAGAGACTTGAGCAACAGAGATGAAAACCCCAGACTGGATGTGAAGGGACACTTTTGCAGCACCCCAGTACAGCTCTGTAGCCTTCCCTTAAGATCCCTTCTCTTGCTTCAGAGTAATCAAGAACTGGTTAGTGATTGACTCACCTTCTCTCAGTTGGGGTCTGAAGAGAAGAAAGGAATTCTCTTCTATTCCAAAGGGCAGAGATGGAGACGGCTTACCTCTCCCTCTCCGCCGCCGCTCCTACTGTTTTCTTCTTTTGACCTCCTCCTGACTTACCTAGACAGGTAAATGCTTCACTGTGCGGCCTGGACACACCCTGCTGCTGACTCTCACCCAATCCTAGTTTCCTTCCCTACTCCTCATTCCAGCTGTTAAATCAGGGAGGGCTCGGGAGGGAGAAGAGTAGGGTGGTGCTTCTCTGCCTTAGCCAATCACCTCCTGCCCTCGCCCCGCCCCTTTTTGGCTTAGAGCCAATAGAGAGCTAAAACAGAGAGGTAGGAAAAGGCTGAAGTTGGTTTGAGCCGAGAGTGAAAAGAGTAGAAAGGAGAGTTTGGAAGGGTGGAAGTAGGCCAATGGCACTTGCTTTTCCTTCTTGAAAGGAACACAACATTCTGGCTGGGCACAGAGAAGTTTCTGCATCCCGATAAGTCTCTCCACCAGACGCAATAATCCAAATCAGACCAAATGAAACCGAATTAGAAAAGGCCCAGGTTTAATGGTTACAAATGCTCCCGGATGCCTTTCCAGACCCCTGTCCCCCGACACACACACCCAGGAGATGGGAAAGATAGACCTCTGTTCTCTTGGGGATAGTTTAAATACCCTGTGAGAATGGTCTTGAGCATCTCTGGGGAGGGGTCATCGGTTGGCGGGCTTTCTCGGGGGCGGAGTCTGGACTGAGGCAACTCCCAGGGGAGGGGGCTTGAGGTGGGAACTTCTACCTGAACATTCCAGACATTTTGCGTATATGGATGACAGGGGCTACGGTGAAGCTTCCGCCCAAACAGGCACCATGTATTTCTATGGGCCTACAGAGATCCAGCTTTCCTGTTTAGACCAGCCTTCCTCCACTTGAAGCTGAAAGTATTTTCCAGGCTAATATTCTGATGGCTAGTTTTGGAAACAGCTTTTCTAACTCTCGGTCATAGCCAGTTTCATATTCAAAGAAGGTTCAGGGATATCAAGGTGAGAGATGTAGCCGAGTCACCCTCTTGCTGATTTGTCATCCTTGTCGTTTTCTTTCTGGGGAAATAGAACAAACTTCTCTCCCTCTAGGAAGTCCCTTTCCAGATTAAAAAATTAATGCTAGAGCAAACAGCCAGAAAGTAGAGAACTTGACTTCTGTCATTTGGGTCTCTGATTCCTTCGGCAGCTTAGAGAAGGTGGCAATGGACATTAAAAACAAGTAAAGTCAGCTCCCGACCAGTCTAGCAAGCACTTCGTTGGTGGGGAAATGTTTGGTGTGTATGGGAGAGGAGAGTGAGTGAGAAATCTCCTGCTTCCAGGAAGAAATCCCCTCCAGGTGCAGAGACCACTCAGGCCAGAGGGGACTGACTTCTGCTCTGCAGCTGCCTTACTCCCCTGAATGTAGCTTATCCCTAGGAATGGCCAACTTGAAAGTATTTCACTTGCTGGCACTTGCTGGCAGTAAAAAGGTGGAGAGAAAACTAAGAATCAGTACTGCAAGGATTGCTCAGTTCAAACCCTTGCTGTGTGCTGGGTATCACGTTTAGCGTTTCCATGTCTTCAACTTAAAAGCATTGGCATTGTTACTATCCATACTTCATAGGGAGGTTAAACTTCCTCCTTTTTATTCAGCTGGCATTTAGTGTGTGTGTGTGTGTGTGTGTGTGTGTGTGTGTGTAGGGGTGTTCAACTCAGTCTAATCTAGATAAACCTCACAGGTATGCCCAGAGGCATGCTTCCCAGATGACTTTAGAACCTGATTCAACAAGCAAGACCTCACTCTGCAGTAACAATTTTAAGAGACTAGTGAAATGAAGCTGTTTCTAACACACTAATGAAGAGACAGCGAGAAGAGCTGGCATGGCATTTTGGTAGAAAAGTGGTTTTTGAAAGTCCCTGATTTTGGTACCCAGAGAATTATCATCTTTGCTTTCTCCCAGCAGCAACTCCTCCCAAACCCCCAGATCTATTGGTTTGCAAGGCAAAGCCTTTTCAAATGAATATTCCGGGGCTTGAGAATGTTTCATTTTCTTTTGGTGGGCTCAGTCATGGTCACACAGCTGCCAGCCACTTTCCAGCTCTCAGAGTTTTGAGACAAGAAGGCACCAGCTGGCAATGAGGGGAGAGAGGGCCTAGTACTTTGTGCTCATTTGTGACTGAATTGCTCTGAATTCAGCTGGTATTGAAGAGGGGCCTAACCATTCGTTTCCTATACAGTCAAACTGACAATCAATCAACCATCGCAGTTGCTGGGCACCTGTAAATCCAGTATCATTCCATTCTACCTATACTTTGGAAAGAAATTCCCCAGTGGGAAGCATTAGGTGCGAGGATAATTTGCATACTCAATTCTAACAATTTGCTTAATTTTCTATTTCATTTCTGGCTTGCAGATGTTTCTGTTTTTTAGGATGACACATGGTTTCTCTTTTCTCTGTGATCATAGGTGTGAGGGAAGTATTCCGGAGCCATGAAGAGGAATAATGTGAAGGAAACCTGAGAACACTTGGGACAACCCAGGACCCTGTTGGCATCATATGGATCAGAGATGACTGAGGTCTTCAGGGCTGTGACTTCTGTTTCTAATTCATCATCAAACATATGTGATGTTGTAATACTCAGAAAACAGGAAGAGATCTCCACACCCATTCACTGCAACTGGAGCTCCACCCATAGCTGGGGTTGCCGGATTTGATCCAGATTTATATAGGCGAGTGGTTTAAACATTTGCTTAAAATATAAGCAAAACTTCAATGAATCTCCCAAAAGTCCACAAACAGGCAATTATTCAACTTACAATAAGCTTAGAATGATCGGAGGGTCCCCTACCTTTTAAATAAAATAAAATAATCCTTTTATTTTCTCTTTCATCCTAGACATTTGTCTTGGTAAATAAATGTTTCAGGCACCTGGGCACAGCACCCTGCTGTCTACCACTCAGTTATAAAATGTTACCATTGTAGCTGGAGTTACATCTATGTCTTGGCTCATCTCCCCAATCCTCAAAGTACACATATGTCCTGGTTGAAATAAACTATTATCCTGACTCTGTTGTTTCTTGCTCTCTGTTTCCTTATTTTCCCTGGAAATGAGCATGGTTTTGCTTTGGTTTACTCTGTTTGGAAAAGTATGAACCTTGAAGGTTCAGAGTGAATTAAGAAGGTGGCCTGGACTACAGACAAGGGAAGACTCTCAAGTCAAAACCACTTGAAATGAAGCTCAACGGTCGCTGTAGGTCATTTGTGGGGAGATGCTGATATGAGAGTTGTAATGAACTCTTGTTTGATGGTCTGAATCTGACATCCAATTACAGATCAGCTTCCAGGACTCTACGTCCATGGTCCTTGTCCCTGCGGGTACACTGTTGTAGCATAGTGACCTCCTTTAAGACTGCTTTGCGTTTCCTTCCTCAGTCAGCCTGTCTCGGTGAGTGAGGCAGTCACTTAAGTAACCCAAGTATGGTCAGGTGTGTGGGCACAAACACACTCACTTTAAGTCAAAATCAGTAAAGTTGGCTCCTTGGGATTCCTTACAAAGTCAGATTGCGAAGCAGCTGTGGCCTCCATCCAAACTCCTCATACTCTATGCACATTGCCCTGGTCAGTGTCCTTCCTCCTCTTTTCTTTAAGAAAAGCTGTTTTCTTCACTCTCAGGACACACTTGGTGTCCTGTCTCTTCATGGTGCTATGTGTTGGGACTCTAAGTGTGCCCTCTAACATACTGGCAGAAAAGAAAATTTCATAGTTCAAGTAGAGGCTGGGGAATGAACAGCTGATTTTAAATAAAGAATAACTAGGAATGAGTTCAAAAGAGAGTATAATTTGGCTATAAATTCTAGAATAGGCCATAGGTAATAAACCACCAAGCCTTCATCAAAGTATGAGTCTTACTAAACCTAATATAAAAGGAAACTAAATCATATACTAAAGTAGACTTTAGTTTCTGACACTACTTTCTAAGTAGATTCCAGGAGCAATTCTTTTCTATTTTTGGAAGTTCCACTAGCCCACCTACTATGGAAGTCTGGAGTTAATGTTTACAGATTGTATATGGATATCTTCTTCCTACTGAGCAAGAAGATGGCTTCATATATTTTTTACACAGTACTTTTGTTCCTATCACATCTATGCATACATTCTCACTCCATATTCTCTCTCTCTCTCTCTCGCACACACACACACACACACACACACACACGAGTTTGCTATTATTGCACACAGGTTGACAGCTGAGCTATGAGATACATGGTCACTCACCTTTCCTATGTACCTGTCTCTACACCCTTCACCCCACCTGTTATGTAAATTCCCTCTCAGTATACTCACATATACATTGCTTTCTATCAATCTCATCCTGAAGAAAAATTTCTTCAGACTTCACATCTGTATCAGTTTGGGGAAGACTGTTGTGTAAGCTGGTCAATGGCTGTCATTTTGTTATCTTCATCATTAACTGAAAGCCCTTTTCTCTTGAGTTATCTGGAGTGCAAACTTTCTTCCTTCTTAGCCCTCCTTTTGGCACAGCAGTTTCTATTAGTTTCTTAAGGACAAATGCTTAAAATCCTGTATGTCTGAAATAACTTTATCTCTACTTGATTGAGTGGCTGTGTACACAGTGTTAACGTATGCTAACTTCCAGCATTGTTTTTGAAAAGCCTCCAAAGTATTTGACTCTAAATTTTAGGCCCTTCTCTGTTTCTAGTACTTAGAAATGATGATGAGATGTTTTTAAGAGTCAAAGACTTCACTTGAAGCTCTAGTTCTAGCCATATCAAAAGCTCTCGGACTTCCCAGTAAGAGCTAATAAAATTCCTTTGAGACAAAGTTCTGATGATTCACTGGAATGCCTTCATGCCCTTTTAGTCACTCTACAACAAACATCAAGGCCAGTGTCTATTTCCTTAGACCCTGATTTCATTTATTCATATTCATTCATTCAAACACACACACACACACACACACACACACACACACACACACACACACATAAAATGTCTGTTACGTTCCCAGTATTTTACTAGAAGGCAGAAGTTGGTATGGACACAAGTGCCTGGAATAAGGGCTTAAGACAGTGAAAGATAGCACAAATCTGGGTCCTCGCCCACGTCTAAAAGCACCTATTTTTCTCTTCCCTCACTTGTACTATGGGCAGAAATTAGGGAAATACTTGGGTCCCTCTCACAGTACTGAGTTTATAGATGCTGCCACTTCCCAGTTCAGGGCTCCTCCTACTCTTTAAAGGACTAATTATGACATAGAGTTTAGCTTTCATCCCTAATACTATGTTTTCTAAAAGGCTCTCCCAGACTCACCGACTTTAGTTTGCTCTTCCCATCCCATTATTTTCTTCATGGAAACCACATTCTAATTTCCTTACAGCATTGTGTCTATTTTTCCTTCCAGTGCATTTCAAGAGAGACAAAGACATCCAGATCAGAACAAAATTTCAAAATAGAGTATGTTTGTGAACCTTCTGTTCTTGATTGCCTTATTTCAGGTTTGGAGATGTAAGATCTGTATCATTCAGAAAGTATGGATCTGCCACAAATGGATGGCATACTTTGCAGTCTCTACCAGAGCCAAAAAACTCTTTTCCCAACTTTATCAGGATAAGGGGAAGAAAAACCCTGATTTGCGTGTGTATAATATTGTAATACCATTTGAAATGAGGAAGAGGTTCTTTTGTAATTATTTTATAGCAAATATTAAAATATTTTTCAAGATGGTACAGACCGGCTGACTTCTAGTATCATTCCCATAATGCAGAAAACTTCACAGTATTTGAGTCTTTAAAAAATATTAAGGCATTCATTTCCTTCTATTGTTGGTTTGTGTGCTGTGTGTATTTGTGGACTTAGATCAAGTTAGAAAACCTAAGCTCTGGCCAACCCTAACAACTCCAGGGTTTCTAGTATTTAATTACTGAAACTTAAAAATTATAGAGACGTCATTTTCAAATAGGTGGAAGCAATCCAGATCCTAGTCTAGCATAAAACAGGCATGCTCAACCTTTCCATTTAAACAACCCATCAGCAAAGGGGACTGAATTCAAACTTTATAGTCAGTGAAGAGAAATTCTGAGTGACTTTCGGCATGAGAAAGAGAAACACTTAACTACTCAAAGGGCGTGGGAACCAGGTACACAAATCCAAGCTGTGGTCTGGGTTGGTAATATGTAACTTGAGTGTAGTATTCTTTGCTGGCCCTTTGCCCCAACCCCAAAACATGCTCACACAACAATGTTTTTACTTAATTTATTCCTTTAAAACAAGTCACTTCAGACATTTAGATATTGAAAAATCACATGTCATAAATAAATTGAATCCATCTTAATAACAAAGGCAAAATTATGAGTTGTATAAAATGAAGTTAGACGTCTTCCAGGCAGCAGCAATGCATGAACTTTGAAAACTTGCTGGCAAACAGATTTTGAAAGCAATACTGTCCATCTTCACTAAGAACACATTTTCTTATGCCAAGAAAACAACTTCTTGTTGTTTGGCTCCTTTGCAATTATGTTCTAGAGTTCTGTATTTCAGGCTTTAAGATTATTTTCTTATTTAAGGAGCTCTGCCTCTTCTGTGTTAATACAGGCACTACAGACTATTTTTCTTTCCTTATCATTTTAACATGCTATATGTACTTTTAGGTATTCTTAAAGGAAAATGAATTTGGTATAAATAATTTCTTGTGACACCTTGAGTCCTGAATGGCACAAAATGTGAAATGGAAACCCTTGTCCTTTAAATAACTTGGGATTACACTCAACTAAACATTCTATACCAGTTCTGATGGCAAGCCACAGCATCTCAGTAGAAATTCTCAACCTCTTGACCTATAACTTAACCAAATACCTTCACTATACTTAAATTCCTACATACAGGCTAATGTGTTTAAAAACAAAGTAAAAAGAATGCCATGCAAAATGCTTACTTACATTCATTGCCCTATACATTTCCTTTTTAGTAGTACTTTTTTCTATTAAATTAAGACATATATCCATAATTCAGTATCAACATAATATTTTGTTTTACTAATGAAATATTCAAAGCACTATACACAAAATGTTAATTTTTGACAAAAAATCCTTTATTACAATCAAGGACATCTTCGATTCATTGAGTTGGATGTGCTGACATATTACAGTGGCTATTAGGAATACATCCTGGGGCTAGGGATGCTGATCAGAGAGCATTTACTTACCCTAGCAAGCACAAAGCCCTGGTTTGATGCCTATCACTAGGAGCAACAAACTAGCTTACTCAAATCAAATGTTCCTTAAAAATACTGCTTGCATATCCTACTCAAAAAACAATCTCCCTAAAATATGCTTACTTTAAAATGAGCTATTTGATGAATCTAAAAAAGGTTTGATGAATTTTAAAAAACTCTGTGCTGTCAACAAATTTTGAATACTGTAAAACAAGTGATAACAATCTCATTACAGAAGTAGCATTTCTTATGTGAGGGCACAAACCATGCTCCTAACAGTGACTGAAATTAGACTTTCTCATAAGCTACAGCAAATACTGATGGTAATAACTGATGAAGAGCTGATGGCTGGCAGCTCAAGGTTGGCTCTTTCCTGTCCTCGGGATCTCCAGAAGGCTACGTAAACTCCTGTTCTCTAATTTAAAGTGCCGCGAAAAAAAAAAAATTCAACACATGAAAAACGTAATTCTTAGTATATGTAAATTTAAGGCCACCTGATTTTTAATATATAACATGTTATATAATTTGTGTCTATGGATCACTGTTACTTAATTTCACATATATCCTACTGCATATTTCCCAAAAGGACAGAAAATTCAGCTAGGGCAGCTTGTCTAGGAAGCTAGACAGACAAGCAAGTTGGACATGAGCAGTGAGGGGAATATATAGGTAGTAAGTAATGCAACTTTTGGATTCTTGTTTTCTGGGACTGGAACTCGACAGAATATTCCAACGGCATAATGGTATTAGTTTCTAAAAACAGGGTTAGGTTGGCCAGTAGCCATTTCATTATGCCCACTTCTCATTCACAGAAAACAATTAAGAAATCAGCCATGAATCACTAGCAAAAGATGTGGGAACACCCGATGTCTTCATATGGCTGCCACATCACAAAATTTCCAGGGACATTAATTCGGGCCAATACCATGACTAGGGAGAGTATCTTCACAAAAACACACTGAATCTTTAATCCAAAGAAGAGTGTGGGAAGGATGGGGTAGTGGGGGCAAGAGTATAATTTTTATTCTATCACTAGTATTCTACCACATTAATATAAGTTGTGTTATTTTAATTAAAAAAGAAATTCTTGCAGAACAGACAACAACTGAACAAACAAGAAGGGTTTCAGTAGGACAAAGTTTCTTTTAGTTATGGTGCAACTAAATTCACAGATTCTTCAAAATTCTCAAAATGAGTTTACTCACATTAATAAATATTTCAAGAGCTTAATAAGCACAAGAAAAAATACAAAACAACAACAAACCCAACTGAGACTTACTAGCTTGTATTTTGAATGAACATAAACTAATAATTAAATAATTTGCATACAATGCTTCACTCTGAACGTTCTACAATCAGAACACCACTCTAACACCAGTTCTCATGTCAAATAATTAAAACGCCTTTTTGAAAGCCATTTGACTATCAGTGCCTACCTGGCAACTGGACAAACCAGGCAAAAGATTAAATAGGATAAGAAATTGTCCCTAAATAAATACTAAATAAGATGTATAAAAAAACACTTAGAACGAAGGGTTTGATTTTTAAGACACCAGTGCTCATTCTATTTCTTTAATTTACTAAACTAATCCTCTGTAGATGACACAGACTCAAATTTAAAGTGACAGGAATTTATGTTCAAAAAATAGAACATGCCTGACACATTATAAGTTATTCAATAAATACTTGTTGCATGAACAAAGGTCTGGATCCAAAATTCTAGAAACATTGAATTTGGATGCTCAAGTGTTACAGGAAGGCAAACTTTTTAAATATGAAGCAAAAAACTCGATTTGATGGATGTTACCCAGTGCTATATTTCTAATGTAGTTTTAAATTAAATATTTTATTAAATTAAATATCAAGAATGCCAAATGTTCAGTGTTCTATGCTCATTGGTGCTATCTTTAAGGCTCAGTGAAAAAAAAATTAAATATTTTCAATTTATATAGTAACTGTCATTGCTTGATTGGCTATGCCGCACAAAGGGTATTCACGAAAAGTCATCTGGCCAGGGGTAGTGGTCCCTGCTTGTAATCTCAGGAGGCTGAGGCAGAAGGATTACTTCAAGTTTGAGGAGGCTGGACTACATAGCAAATTCCAGGCCAGTTAGAAACACATGGGGGGACACTGTCTCAAATCAAGAAGGACTGTCACCTGATGACTGAAGCATACTTTGTGACTTGTTCAACTGTTCCTTAAAGGAACTTTCTCTAAAGTGTTGACTTTAACATTCCTTAATTTTACATGGTTACTATTACCAAGTAAATGGCTAAGGGTTGACCTTAATTTAAAAACATTTGCTAAGATACACGGGAAAAGATGTGTCTAAAGTACACCAATGGTTGTCTGAGCTACTTAATAAATATGGGACGGAAATAAGAAAACTTCACAACAGTATGCCTCTTTTACATTGTATGACAGAATATACAACACACTGTAACTTAAAGATCCCTGATCTTTAGAAGAATTAAGAGGTAGAAGATTTTACCTGGAAGATTCTATAGAGAAGCTAAGTTTTGAGTGGGTGTGCCTTGAGGATCAATCCATCAAGCAAATGGCTACATATCTGATCTAGGTAGCAGGATTCTGAGAGAGATGCATAAGGCAAGGATTTTAAAACTTTCATATTTTGGAAGCGAAACAAACCAAATCAGTTATTTAAAAACTGAAAGTCAAAGATCACAGGTAAAGTACTAACTTGAGAAATGTGGAATATCCAAACGAACAAAGTGGAGCCAGGAACACTGCTATCTATGAAAAAGATTGTTACGAAGTTATCAATGCCTGCACAGCAAAAACACTTTAGAGGAAGACCTGTTTGGAGGAAGGGCTTTGAGCAGAAAGGCTGAGGAAATGAAATCCCTCCAAATTGATACGTAACACAGCAAAAGAAAACAAAAACAAAAAAGCCATCACTCAAATTTCAAGATACTTCTTGAATTTTTAACTAAATTAGCAATTAAAAAGGCATACCCTGCTCATTTAAAAGAAAAAATTATCTAATATGACAAACAGCAACACATGAATTGCATTAAAACAAGAGGCCAACAGTCTTTTAAAGCTTCAGTGAGCTGCTTCAGGCACCTTTACCCCTTATACATTCTACTTTTATATGCCAGAAATCTCAAACAGGACCCCATTCCTGTTTTAGACAACATTCTCAAGAAACACACGCATCCCTGTAAAACTGCTTTTTATGCACTCAGAAGTTGTTAGATACACTTATAAAGTCTACCAAATTGCAATATAAAGTTTTGACAATTCTGAGTATCTTCATTTGATGAATCAATTCAGAATTTACAAACTACCAACTCATTCCAAGTTATTAAAAGGAACCAATTACTGGAGACATTGTGGTGTATGTCCAGTGACCCTCCGCAAGGCTTTCACATTACCTAAAATAAGATGTTTTCTTCTGTAAGTTAAAGCCACTGGGTGCTGGTTTATAATACACTCCAGTCTTCAGGTGGCCCAAGCCACCTATTCCATCACCCTAGTAGAAAGAGGGCATGCCACTAGCGTAGCCACACATCTGTAAACTTGCACACTAATTTTAATCTTAACAAGGAATTTCAGCATTAGTCTTACTGGTTTAAGTCAAAAGGATGGTCCAAGCATGTGTTCTTCTATTCTGTAGGGTTATGAATAGCTTATTGGAGAACCCAGAGCCTTCTGGATCTGTGAGGTAGTAGGCTCCAACTCTTACTATGAACAGATCACACCTCTCCAAAGTTGGTGTGGCCTGTCTCCCTGGCATGGTCCCTTGCTTCCGCTTGTCCAGTCAACCCCTTCTGACATACCATGCATCTCAAGGTGAAGTGGTTTACATCAGTAAACTGTCTCTTTCTTCTAGCTTCATCAGCTAATTCCAGTGCTTGGACAAGAACAATATCATCATTTGAGGAGAAAATGGTCAGAGGAGGAGTGTCTGGATCAGGGAAGTTACGCTGAAGTGGATCATAGTGGATGCCATCGTAGATGAGCAGAACTCTTTTGGTATAGCCCGCATCTTCCCCAAAACGATCAATTCTGACTGTCTGTGTATCTACTACACATATTTCACATTGGTAAAACTTAGACAGAATGGATATCTCAATCGCTCCCCCCCAAGTGTCATCCCTTTTGATCCATTCACAATATTCTTCGTTTGTCTTTCCCAGGATCGCCTCGCTATACAAGTCTGGATTACTGGCTACAATTTGTGCTATGAGGCGTCTCATGTCAGGGGCACAACCTGGATTCAAGACTCCTCCTTCAACGACATAGTACACACTGGTAAAGAGGCAAGAGTTGTCTGCTGGGACTGCGGTTCTGGTAAGCACTGGCAAAGTTTCCCTGCCATAGCTAGGAGCACCACGTTTTGACAATGTAGGTGAAGCTTTTGGTCTGGTTTGGTCTTCTTCAACAATCAGCATGTCACCTGTGAAAAATAAAACAAATCCAGAACTGCAGAGGAATTACAGATTGGGTGTTTATTAGCCAACTTGGTAAATTATGAGCCAAGTGAGTTAAAGCATAAAGTGGGTTACCAAGGAGAACCTGACTTTGTAAACAAGAGACCAGTAATGCCTAAGTTTTGTTTGTTTTTTAGTCCACTGTGTCTTTGGAAAGGAAAACAGAGCAAAATGCTTCAAGCTGCATCTCAACTTAGTGACAAAAATCCTTATGTATAAAGATAAGCTGAAAAACAAAATCTATAATCCACATTTAAAAAAATACGCATTTTTCAGATGTTCACCACAGACTCGGTAGGTCACTAGGGTGTTCTCCTGGCACTTAGCATGACTATACTAACTGATGTTTAGAGAACCCTTGATACAGACTGGAAATGCTCTTGATCACTGATGTTCAAGTTTTAATACTGGGAACGAAACTCTACAGCTAATACAGTCTAAAAAGGTTATACACGAAACAAACTATGAAAACAAATTAACAAAAGGGAAAAACAATAAGACAAAATCAGTATTCTCAACTGCTGGCCTGCTGATCAGGACGAGGGGGGGATCCAAAAAAATAAATCGTACCAGCGGAAAAGGGTCCTGCTGTCCTTTGGAAAAACAGAGAAAACAAAATGAATGAGATGGTCCCGAGGCTGACTTGGAAGCAGGCTTGGGGAACGGGGAACTTCAAGGCTCTGGGCTTTTCTCCCAACCATACGGAAAGGACTAGACACTTGTCCCTTCCTTCCCGGAGCTCCGGTCCTCGAAGCCCCTAGCTGGCCCACCGGCACCTTGCCTTACTGGCTTCACTCTCCTCAACGTCCTCGA
>LOEQ01002692.1:223240-246950 GCA_001685075.1 Bramus lutescens
TCTCTCTCTCTCTCTCTCTCTCTCAGACTGAGTTTTACCTTTGGCTTGAGATTGCTTTCCTGACAATGCCCTTATTCCCACCTCCACCTCACTTCTGGTTGCCTCCTCTGTTCTCTCCATAGTCTTAAAACTAGAATGTGAGGTCAAAAAAATTGGAGAAGAACTTTAGTCGGTTATCTTTGATTTGTCAATTCTATAAAACAAAATGAAGTAATCATGATAGGAAAGTCTTCTGTTTAAAAGATTGTTGGAAGCCTTGCAGGATCTGAGATATATAAGTGTGAACAAGGTCAGCAAATAAATGCAAAGTTGGAGTGCGGCTCTATAGGCGAGCAATCGGGTTTGTGACTTATCCAAGAACAAGTGTCTGAATTGGGAGGAAGAGGCTGGACCTGAATCTCGATAGGGGCTCCTTGCTTATATCACACTAATCTCTGTGTTATTTTTAGGGACACTTTACTTGTATTTTCTTCTCTCTCTTTCCCCAGGTGCCTCCTGAAGAACTACCATGTCTGGGAATAGTTCATCTTCCACAGAACACAGTAGCAGCAGCAGTAGCTGTAAACCTCACACCTCAAACCTTCGGAAGGCGGGGAAGAAATGCTGTGAGTTCTGGAAGACTGCCCCCGCTTAGGATTTCTTTTTTATTTTTGTCCTGAAATTGTATTTGTATTCTACACTCTCTCGCATTGTGGGAGTGAATAGTAATTCTTTGGCATAACAACTTACATTTATTTATTTTGTGACAGGGTCTTACTACAGAGCCCTGGCTTGCTGGGTACTTGGTGTGTAACCCAGGTTGCCTGGTGACTCATGCAAGTCTCCTTTTTTAACCTCTTGAGTATGGATGTGTGCCACTGTGTCTGACATATGTTGGAGGAGGCCATTTGTTGGTTCTCGGCAGCTCAGTCCCGAAATTATCACACAGAAACTCTATTATTTAAATCACTGCTTGGCCCATTAGCTCTAGCTTCTTATTGGCTAACCCTTACATCTTAATTTAACCTATTTTTAGTAATCTGTGTATTGCCATGAGGCTATGGCTTACCAGGAAAAGTTCCGGCATCTATCTCCAGCAGGTCTACATGGCTTCTCTCTCATTCTGCCTCCATTCTCCCAATATTCAATTTAGTTCCCCCCATACCTACCTAAGTTCTGCCCTATCAACATGCCAAGGCAGATTCTTTATTTGCCAATGGTATTCACAGCATACAGAGAAGAATCCCACATCAGACATAGGATTTAAAACAAAGTCTACAGTGGGCCATTTCCTGCCCCAAATAAGTAAGCTTAGTGAGATGTGTCTTTGGAGCTTGACTGCTGTGTGGTCCAGAGTTTCTTGTTGCTTTCATTAGATAAGGGAGCACCTGTCTGATGTTGTAAGCTTAGAACAAGTTGTTATATACATAGGATGGTCGAGTGTCAAGGTAAAGGATTAACATGGGGCTGTCACTCTCTCAGTTTCCCTTTATCTCTTGGACTGTGTTCTAGATCTGGGACACTCTAAATTGCAGGCAGAAACCAGGCATGGTGGTACACACCCCTAGTCCAAGCCCTGGTGAGATAAAGGCAGGATCGGAAGTTCAAGGTTGTACTCAGCTATGTACTTAGCTCAGAGTAGGCCTAGGCTACTTGAGACCTTGTCTCAGAAAACAAGCAAACAAGTTGCAGGTATAAACCCTTACTGGTCCTGTTACTTAGGGCCTGAGGGGAATGAGCCCTGACCGTGACTATCAGTGTCTTGGGTGCCTTACATTCTTACAGGGTTAGCCTTGCATTTTGCAGATTCTTTCACCTAAGTGCAGAGATGGCAGAAATGGTGGCAGGGGAATGAAGAATCTTTTCTCGTTCCCCCGACTTTACATTCCTAAGCAAGGTTCTAGAGTTCCCTAAAAGACTGGGGCATTGGTCCTCAGATATTTCTGAAACCCTCAGAAGTGTTTAGCACTCTTGGTCTTCCTTGTGGAATACACCTTCTTTTGGAACCCTTCTGGTCAGTTCTCGCTTTAGGAAGTGTGTATGTATATGGTGGGTGGAAGGGGGTGGGGGTCAGCATGAGACCAGGCCCTCTACCCCAGAGGCTCCATCATGGTGTCATGCTCTTGTTTGTTCCGTGCTCTTTCTTTGGCATCCATGAGATGTGTCCTGGATAGATGCAGTCATAGTACTGAGTTTGGCATACCTCTGTGGATAGGGTCTCCCTTCTTTGCCAGGGCAGGAAGCCAGTCCTGAGGGCAAACTGTGAGTAAACTAGGCAGCAAGGTGCTTACTTGTAGCCCCTTCAGTCACACTGCTTGGGTTTGAATAGTGGTGTTACTGTTTACTAGCTGTGCTCCCGTGAACAATTTGCATAACGTTCCTCTCCCTCAGTTTAACCCCCCCTTGGCCTTCTGTCCCCTTTGGCCCCCTTCTCTCCTTTCCTCTTCCTTCGACAGGTCCCACTATGTAGCCCAGATCAGCGTTAAACATGTGATTTGCTTCCCTTAGTTCCAGAGTGCTAGGGTTATAGGTGTCCACTGCCACTCTTAACCTAGTTTACTCTGTTATAAAGTGGAAATACTGAAACGGTTCTTCCGGGAGTGAGGTGAGAATTAGATAAGTTCATACAGACCAGCACTCAGATGAGTGCTGGAAGTAGCTGCTGCGTGTCATTTTTCACAAGTGACTCTACCTTTTCTATTTACTCTTGAAACATATACGTAGAAGTAGACTCATTATACTCATCATTTAAGAGCCTGGGTTTTTTCAGTGAAGAATGTTTCCTATTGTTTGACAGCAGCTGAGCTATAAATAAAGCGGCACGAGGCAGCAGGGGAGTCTATAACAACCTACCTTCTCCACAGCATGCGGAATGGGTGAGTCCAGGTCTATCAACTCAGGAATGATACCAGTGTGGCCCTCTTAAAGGGACTGTACTCCTGTTACTAGAGTATGTAATCCCAAAGACAGTGGAGAAGGATGGGGGTGCCATCAGAGCCAGCTGGCTCACATTTCTGCCTCTCTGTCCAGCTAGCTGCTCCTGCCTCCCTAACCCCTTCATCCCTCTTCTACCCGACGCTTCTGATTACGAAGCCAATTCTAGGTCTCCTCTATGTTCTCTAGACTCCTCCCTGCTCCTGGCCCTAGCTGTTCTTTTCTAATCTCTACTCTTTTAAAACTGCTCTTTCTCCCCAGCTGAAGGACTCTGAGTTGTCATTTAGTACCCTGCCTTTCTTATCTCATGGTTGGACTGTGAGATTGCGAGATCCTTGGGAGAATATTAGTTTATTTTCTCTGCCCCGCAGAGACTCAGCAGTTTGAACGTCTTGTTGTGGTCCATCCTCCTAAGGAGAGTAGATACATAGGCTCCTGTTCTGTTCTGTTACTGTGTTCTTTTTCCAAACTTCACTGAGCAGTAGGTATCATTCCTGAGTTGATAGACCTGGACTCACCCATTCCGCATGCTGTGGAGAAGGTAGGTTGTTATAGACTCCCCTGCTGCCTCGTGCCGCTTTATTTATAGCTCAGCTGCTGTCTCTGCTGCTTGTTACACCTGCTCACTAATTTTGAGTCTGGGGAGTGACTGGGCTTCGCTCCAAGGCCAAAGAATGACTATAAGGTGCCAAGACCTCCAAGGAGCCTTACTGGGACTTGAGTTGTCCCTGGGATGGGGTTGTAGGTGTGCTGGCTGGGGTCCTTTTAAGGTACCTAGGTGAGTGGTCTCAGGAGTCTCTGAGAGCAGGAAATGAGGGTTCTGTGTGTGTTCCTTATTAAGTCTTTTTTCTCTTTCTCATCTTTTAGTTTCTTTTTTTTATTTTTAAAATGTTTTGAATAGATCTGGAGAAGACAAGCGTAGAAACCCTAATTACAAAAGTAGTACATGCTGAGGAAAACTCAAATAGTTCCAAAAGGAAACATGGAAAGTAAAATCTCTTCCAATTTCTCTTATTTCTGTTAAATTCACTTCTCTTAGGTGTTTAGTTCTGGTGTATCCCATTACCAAACATAGGTAGACTCTTGATAAACTTATTCTGTTCTGATGCCATTTCCTTTGTAAGTAGTTAGTACGCTTTTTTCTCTTTTTTAGTTTTCTCATGTTGGTGAATCCAGATTGACCTCCTTCTTCATTGAGTGAATCTCAACCAATTAACTGGAACTTTTCACTGTCCTAAAGAACGCTTCAGTGGACACTTTCATACTTCTGCATGCTCATATCAACAGTGCTCTCACAGAAGTAAAAGGAGCGTTATAGACCCAGTGGTGGTCCTCGGCCATGTTGTATGTGTTCTTTGAAGCTTTTGGGCCTCAAGAGATGCTTTTGCTGGAGGAGGTTGCCCATTACTAACTAAGGCTGCATTGCCTGACAGAAACCTCAGTTTTCTTTTTCTTAGTATTTGGGTACAGTTGTTTGAACTTGATTCTTTTATACTTATCAGTTAAAATAGCAGTAGATAATCAGGTTTTATAACTTTTAATGAATAAAATTAAGATTGCAATAATGATAATGTTTTATGGGTTGCACATTCAAAATATTGGGCCTGTTAAATGTGCGTAATGGAAAATGTCCTTGGTGATGAGGGGACCAGGAACTGTCCTAATTGCTGGCCCCTCCCAGACATCTTCCCAGATAAGCTGGAGAACATAGTCATGTTTTCCACAGGACCTTTTGTTAGGTGCTAAAGTGATGGCCAAGAACTAGCAGATAAGGCTGAATAGGCAGTCATGAGATCAGTAATGTGGTCAAGAAGCCTGACCTTGGCTTTCTTCTGTGGTCCTATGGGCCAAGCTCTTAAGTTCTCTGGGGTTTAGTTTTTCCATTTATGTGAAAGAAACTGTCAGGCTCTCATTTTGACTAGGCATGTTTATAAAGAGAAAAGTAGTTGAAGCCTGGTAAAGCTAAGTAAAGGAAGTTTAACTCTGTATAAAAGAGACAGAAAAATTTCAGGGTTGGAACAGTTTTCCACTGTACAAAAGAGATTCCGTGTATCTCTAGGTCAATCAGTGTGTGAAGAACCCTGATTTCATAGGCTCAGGGGTGCTTCTACTTAACAGGACAAGCTCCCAGGGTTACCAGCTGGCAGTGTGAGGTGGGAAGTAGTCTTTGGGTTTTTGTCTTTGTTTTTTGTTTTTTCCCCTAGAAAATGAGAAGCCCTGGTTTTAGCAGGGATGTGTGTGTGTGTGTGTGTGTGTGTGTGTGTGTGTGTGTGTGTGTCCACGCGCGCATGTGTGTGTGCATGTGCTCTAGGCTGAGGCAGGAGGAGCCGTGCTGAAGAGTAGGGATATGGAGTACCTGTGTCCCAACCCTGTTTCCTTTTTTTGTTAGCTTTCTCTGTCCAGCATGGGGAACACAGAACAGCTCCTCCCTGGTTTCTCTCAGAGCAGCTCCTAAGTGTGCTTTCTCTCTGATCTTCAGGGAGGGAAACAGCACCTCTGGGGAAGTGCCTAATGGGCTAGAAGATGTGGACAGAGAGGCCGGCAAGTGCAGCTAATAAGCTGAGTCAGCCATGTTCAGAGGAGAATGCATTAGGCTGAAGAACATGAAGACTGCTCAGACCTAATGCCAGGCAGGCCTCTTGCCTGCTGGGGTCTGTGCTCAGGGACTAATGCCTACAGAGGCTATAAGGTGTTGTTTACTCACCTCTTAGCTCCTTGTGTAGATAGAGATGAAGGCTGCTTATACTGCTCCGTGACCTATGTTGCTGGAGCTCCTGTTCAGAGTCAGCAATTTCTCCCGTGCTACAGGGGTTGGACTTTTGATCAGTGGTCTCCTAGTTCTTGTTGAAGGAAAGAATTCATAGATACATTTAATAGAATGCTTAAGCAGAAGTTTATTTAGCAAAACTAAACAAAGTAAAGACTCTAAGGAGACTGAAGTGGCCATCTTCAAGGCAGGGAGCAGCCCAGTGGGTTCTGAACTGTGTATCAATTAGGTGGGTGCCTTTCTCCTCCCACATCATGGTGGGCCATATCTCCCTTTTAGGATATTTCTTCCCATGATCCCTGGAAACAGGGAGGTGTTCCAGCAGCAATGCACATATATTGTAATGAGGATGCAGACCCTTAGTACACATGTGTGGGAAAATGCCCCGGTGTCTTAGTTTCTGGCACGGTGAGACCAGTCTCACGGAAGCATCAAAGATGCCATTCTCAGAGTGGCGTTGTCACCATTAGGTGACACATGTTGCAGGATCCCTTTGGAAAAGGAGCTGGAAGCAGAAGGTTATGGTAGTTTCCCCAGCCTTTTCTTGTCTTTCTCAATGGAGAGAGCCTACAGCCTGAGCTTTCCCTGATAACATCAGCTTGGGGCTGGGCTTCAAGAAAGGAGTTGATGAGGTGCAAATGCAGGTCTTTTCTCCACCTCTGCTCTGTGGCAGCATTGCAGGGAGGAGTCAGTCCTGTGAGCAAACTGAAAGAGGCCTCTTGCTAGGGAGAAAAACTGTCTGGGAAGTACAGGTCTGGATTTCGGTGTTTGTGCTGTACAAGTCACTAACCGTTTAGGCCCTGGTATTTGTAAAGGAGCCTATACTGTAAAGGAGAGAGAGAGTTTATCCCTACGGAAAGGGCACAACCAGTCGTCTCCCCTCCGTATGAGCTGTCGAGGCAGGCAGGCCTCCAGGTGTTATGCTAGATCCGAACCTTTATGGAGTTTCTTCAGACCTTTATCCTGCAGGCTTTGGCTGCCGAATATCACTGTGGTTTAGAAACTAAAGTGGAGGAGGAGTTCATGACCTGAGTGTTGTGGCCAAAACAGCTTGAGGCAGGGTTCGTTTTGCATCAAAGACTTGCTTTGGCTCTGGAGGGATTTGTGGGATCCTCCAGGTAGGATCTGGGACTCTCTTAAAGTCAGTCTGGTTTGGGATGAAAGAATCATAGCTGCAATGTTATTAGTATTCTCTCTCTTCCTAATCTTTACTATTTTTTCCCATCTTGGGAACTCTCTGAAGATTTGAGAAAAAATGCCTGGGTATGGGTACTTTATGAAAGTCTGCATGACCTTTAACTCTGTTTCAAGAGGATATGCCAAATATAGCCTCAGTTTGCCATCTCATTCTTCCTGAACCTTTGCCCTGTAGATTTCTGAGATGATGACTGTGAAGTTCCTCATGTAGTACATAAAGCTCACAAGACATGTAGTCATTTAGCTCTGCCTCTTTCATTTTCTTTTAGCATGGGCTTCCTACATGACCAACTCCCCAACCCTCATTGTTATGATTGGTTTGCCAGCCCGGGGTAAAACTTACGTGTCCAAGAAACTAACACGCTACCTCAACTGGATTGGGGTACCCACCAAAGGTAGGTGCAGGTCATTCCTTGGGAAGGGGGTTGATTAGTTCTGGGGCCCCACAGGCCTCTGGGAGACTTAGTCTTTCTAACGGCCAGGTCCTATAATGCTTCTGGTAAAAATCAAGGTTGCTTCCTCATTTACTGGACTTGTTTCCTGTCCTCCCCAGACATGTCTCCTCCAGGCCTAGACAGATCATCCTAATTTTGATAGAAGTTTTCAGAATTAATGAGAATATGCTATTTCAGAATCCTTGGCATATGTGCCCTGTCTTTGAACCTTAGTGGTACCCTGCTTAGACAGTAGCTGAGGAGAGAGAAGCTCAGCTTTAGACTTGTCCACATTCTTCTTATAAGTCAGGGCTTTAACCCAACTTGTCTTAGTTTGGTATTGTTTGACATACAATGGTGCTTTTTCCATCCCATGGGCCACTCTCTTAGACCAAGAAGTTTCCTTTAGTGGGGCCATTATACTGTTTTTACTGCAGTGTTTAATCTTGGGGTCTATCGGCGTGAAGCAGTCAAGTCCTATAAGTCTTATGACTTCTTTCGTCATGACAATGAAGAGGCTATGAAGATCCGCAAGTGAGTCTTTTCTCCTTTTTGTTTTAAAGGTGTGAGACTGAATGTGTTAGGGCCCCATTTTTCCTTCGGAAATGTCTTAGGAGCATTTTAATGGATGTGATTAGATTACAAGATCAGCTTGGGTTGGGTGGGTGGCAGACAGGGCTCTAGAAGATGCTTTTGTGTGATGCCTAAAGAGGTATAAGGCCTATCAATTGCACAGGGAGGAAGTTGTAGGGCAGTGTGTAAACTTCCATGGGAAAGCTGAACGATTTAGTTGGGGAAAACATAACCATAAAGAAATTGAGTGGGAAGTGAGTCCCACAACTGTGTGTGTTGTCTCCAACTTCGTTTGATCTTAGCTCTTTTCACTGATTTCCTTTATTCTCATGGCAGACAGTGTGCTCTGGTAGCACTGGAAGATGTTAAGGCCTATTTTACTGAAGAGAGTGGGCAGATTGCGGTAAGCCTTGTCTGCTCCCCTTCATTGCCACTCTCCCAGCATCCTGGTTACTTATCTCCACCTGGAGTCGGCCTTAGGCACTGTTTCATTTTTCTCCTCCTGTTCATTTACTTTGTATGTTTTCTGCCTAGGTGTTTGATGCTACCAATACCACTCGGGAGAGAAGGGACATGATTTTGAATTTTGCTGAGCAGAATGCCTTCAAGGTAGGCTGGCTCTATGCTGGAAGAAAAGGGATGAGCAGGGTAGGGAGCTAGGATGGAGAGATGGGAACGTTGATCCCTTTGACTCTGATGAGCACAGGATTAGGATAGCTGTCTGATTGTCCACTTGGGGCATATGCCGAAGCCTCGAGTGTTTTTAGATCCTTTCTCTGACCTTTATTTAGCCTGTAAGGCCCAGGGGATGTGGTAAGATCTGTTTTTAAAGGAAGAGGCCTTGAAGGCCACTTTATGAATCCTGAAGGTGTGGTAGCGGGGTGGAGTAGGTAAGTATGTGCTTTCAGTTAACAACCTAACATTTTAACATGTTTATCATGCCTTTGCTCCATGGCCAGGTATTCTTTGTGGAATCTGTCTGTGATGACCCTGAGGTCATTGCTGCCAATATTCTGGTGAGTGTCATCTCTGCCACCTGTAGTCACTCAGTCTCAGTCTGTGTGTGTATGTGTATGGGGGGGTATATGTAATGTGTGTGTGGTGTATGCATGTGGTGTGTGTGTGTGGTATATGTGATGTGTGTGTGGTATATGTGTGGTGTGTGTGTGTATGTGTGTGGTGTGTGTGGTGTATTGTGTATATGTGTGTGGTGTGTGTATATGTGTGTGGTATGTGTATATATGTGTGTGGTGTGTGTGTGGTGTGTTTGTGTGTGGTGTGTGTGGTCTGTGTGTGGTCTGTGTGTGTGTGGTGTGTGTGTATATGTGTGTGGTATGTGTGTGGTATATGTGTGTGGTGTGTGTGTGGTATATGTGTGTGGTGTGTGTGTATATGTGTGTGGTGTGGTGTGTGTATATGTGTGTGGGGTGTGTGTGTATATGTGTGTGGTGTGTTTGTGTATATGTGTGTGGTGTGGTATATGTCTGTGGTGTGTGTGTATGTGTGGTGTGTGTGTGGTATATGTGATGTGTGGTGTATGTGTGTGGATTCTGGGTAATGAAAGAAGGAAGCAAACAGATCTTCTTTATCTGAGAACATTTTGTACCTTTATACTCTTCTTTTGGGAAAAGAACCTGGGCCTGCGAGGAATACACTAAAAATGAGTTGCTGAATGGGGAACACCTTAGACTGTGGGTGTTCTGGCTTTGTGTTTTGATCTTTCCTGATGGTAAGACCTAGATATTGTGCCAGATTAGACATTTTTTCCTGTTCAGTCACCTAATAGGAAGTTTATTTATTCAGTAGTTGTCTAATGTTCTGATCAGCATTGAATATTGCACTCTTATGCCCTGTGGGGCACAGCACTAGACAATACTCACTGGATAGGCTGTTTTGTTCTGTGCCAAGTAGGCATCTTTGTATGCTTTTCTAGAGGTGTCTTCCCATCATAGGAACTGGAGTTATTTTATTTGAGGAAGAGGCAGTGATTCCTAAGTCAAATACCGGGTCATATACCCTATTCTGAGAAGCAGAAGGGGAATATTGGAGCCCATTCTGTGTTTGCAGGCAAATACATAAAGAGGCCAGGGCTCGGAAGTAGTATTAGCAGTGTGACTCCCTCTGTCCTTTGGCCAAAGGCAGGCACATGACTCCCCAGTTGTCTTCCCTTTCTTGGTTGCCAGGGTCACAGGACAGGATGAGAGAGTCCAGTGAATGGGGAATGCCAGTGGTCTAGTGAAAAGCTGTGTTTATGGACTTCTTCTGTTTTGTAGCAGTGACTATTTGTCGGAGGGAAGTTAAGAACAGAATTCTGACCAGGCCTTTATGTTCCTGTGCTTTCAGGAGGTAAAGGTGTCAAGCCCTGACTACCCTGAAAGGAATAGAGAGAATGTGATGGAGGACTTCCTGAAGAGAATCGAGTGCTACAAAGTCACTTACCAGCCCCTTGACCCAGACAACTATGATAAGTAAGGTTCAACACCATGATCTGAGGGTTGAGGCAGGAGGAAAAGTGTCATTCTCCCTGCTGGTCTCTAATTGTTTCTGATAATCTAAACCTATGATATTTATGCCATTTCACTGAACAAGGTTTTTATTGTGATACTCTCTTAGTTAGGTTACCATTGCTGTGATAAAACACCATGACCAAAAACAAGCTGGGGATGAAAGGGTTTATTAGACTTACACTTCCATATTGTAGTCCATCACTGAAAGAAGTCAGAACAGGAACTCAAGCAGGGCAGGAACCTGGATGCAGGAGCTGATTGATGCAGAGGACATGGAGGGGTGCTCCTCATGGCCTGCTCAGCCTGCTTTCTTATAGGACCCAGTATCACCACCCCAGGTATGGTACCAACTGCAATGTGCTGGACCCTTTCCCATCAATCACTGATTAAGAAAATGCCCTACAGCCTGATCTTATGGAGGGATTTTCTTAATTGAGGTTCTTTCCTCTCAGATGACTTTAGCTTCTATTAAGTTGACATAAAACTATCCAGCACAGATATTTATGTGTGTTGTATGTTTTACATATCCATACTTAACCTGTGGGTTGGGACCCCTTTGTGGGTAGAACAGCCCTTTTACAGGGGTTACATATCAGATATCCTGCATGTTAGATTTATATTATTATTCATAACTAGAAAAATTACAATTATGAAGTAGCAATGAAAATTTTATGTTTGGGGGTCACAACATAAAGAACTGTGTTAAAGGGTCTCAGCATTAGGAAAGTTGAGAACCACTGCTCGAGAGCAAGGGTTTCCATCTAAGCATTAGTGACATTTTGAACTATGGAATTCTTTGTTATAGGGACTACTTTGTGTGTTCTAATATGTTTAGCAGTCTCCTTGGCCTCTGTCCACTAGGTGCCAGGAACACCTCCAAACTGTGACAACTGAAATGTTTTCAGATATGGGAAGATGTCTCCTAGGGACCCAAATCATCTCAAGTTAAGAAGCGCTGCTCCAGATTTAGTAAATCTGAACTAGAATGCTATAGGATATCTCTTAGAGATGCATCATCATTTTAAAGTTTATCATACATAATTTATATTTTAATATATATGCTTATTACATATATATTACATAAATTCAGGGACGCTGCCTGGATGAAGGAAAAATGTCTGATCAGTGCTAGTCATCATGACTGTGGTAATGTCTCATGGCAGTGAGGCATAGAATACAGATTGATTTGCCTTGTGTGGGGTATAGTGAAATGTTAAGTCCATCTTTCAAAAAGGCAGTGTATATATGGAAACCTGTGAGAACACTGGCTTATGAGATCGTGTGTTTTGAGTTTTTGAGACACAGTCCATGCTGCCTTTAACTTGCTCTATATTATATAGTACAACCTCGAATTCCTAACCCTTCTGCTTCTACCTCCATAGTGCTGGGATTATATTTCAATGAAATAATATTATACCCACTACTTTTCTCGTCACTGTGGCAGAACACTTGACATAGAAACTCTGGGAGGAGAAGTTTGTTTTGGATTACTAGTCCACATGTACAGCCCCCATGGTAGGAAAAGCATGGAAGCAGAACTGGCTCCCACCCGTGCTAGTGGAAGGGTGCTGCTTGCTTACATCTCAGAGGCTCAGGAAGCAGAGAAGTAGTGCTCACCTGGCTTTGTCTCCCCTCTTACCCCATTTTTTGAGTCAAGATCTCACTGTGTATCCTAGCCTTGAGCACAGGGCAGTGCTTGTACTGGGATCCCAGGTGTGAAGTCCCATGCCTTGCTCCATTTTCTCTCCTGATTCAGTCCAGGACCCTCGAGACCTCTCCAGTCAGGGTGAGGGTTCCTCCCCTATTTAGTCTCTGTGGAAACACCCTCACACACATACCCAGAGGTGTGTCTCTAGTGCCCAGTCAAGTTGATTATGAAAACCAGCCAGCACAAGTGTGCATAGCACAGTGTTAGATCACTGCAGCAATCTCATTAGATTTTTGAGCCTTTCATTTTCTTCACATGGAGTTCCCAGAATAAAAATATTTAGGAGCATTTCTATAATAAAGTGACTGAATGGCACTGCCCTAGATGTGGCATAAGGAGATATTCAGTCTTTCTAAGTCCTGTGTAGAACAGCATTCCAGAAGGATATTTATGTTTATAAGTATATGTGTTTATAGATTTTATCTCTGGTGGTAGGTCAATGCGTGATTTACTGTATTGTGCCTTTTTCTCCTGATCGTTATTTTGAATAAGCACTCATTACATTAATTTTAAGAAAAATCCTATGGCCACAAAGCAAATAGTGGCAATGTCTTTGAGAGAGGTTGATTAGGTGGCTCAGGGTGCAACAGGTACCCTGGCTAACCCGCCCCCCTTCCCAGTCCATGCTCTGTCTAGATATTGACCACGTCATGTGGGGGCCCATGTGTCTCACCAAAATTTGAAATTAGCAAAATCTTCAAGTCACTTAGTCTAGGTCTGGGCAGCCTAAATTCTGCTTTCCATACTTACACATATTTCATGGTACAGGATAGACACTGAAGAGAGAGTATATGCTTGTTGGATGTTCAATAAATTGTATACTATCTTAATTTAAAGATGTAATCTATCTCTTAACATTTGGTTGTTCTATAAATATGGCAGTGATTGGGAGAGAAGGAAGGGCTGATGGGGGTCTACCAGTCAGTATACAAATTATTCTCCCCATACACTTTGTTCATTTGTCTGGAGTCAGGGTCAGACTCGAGCCCCATTCCCCTTAGCCTCCAAAGCGCTGCGTTTGTCAACAGGTGCTGATAGCCTTGCTCCCCTGCCTGCCTCACTCCTGGCTTCAGATGTTCTTACTGTGGAATTTCTTCTTTGTACCCTATCCCAGGGATCTGTCTTTCATCAAGGTGATAAATGTAGGCCAGAGATTTCTGGTCAACAGAGTCCAGGACTACATCCAGAGTAAAATTGTCTACTACCTTATGAATATCCATGTCCAGCCTCGCACAATCTACCTTTGCCGGCATGGAGAGAGTGACTTCAATCTCTTGGGAAAGATTGGGGGTGACTCTGGCCTTTCGCTTCGAGGCAAGCAGGTGAGTAGTTAGCCAGCAGGCCAGATTTCCTGAGCTTAGAGTTAGAAGGGCGTGGTGGAGGTCATCTGTTTTATCCCCTCCTGCCTAAATCACATTTGGGCTTAAGCTGTGGTTTCACAGGCAAGTGCTGAGGATGTTCTCTGCTTACTGTACCTCACTCTGGATTAAACTGCGGGTCACTTGAGACCCTTTTTGCTGTCATCATTCAGCCATCAGGAAATTACTAGGCACTATGTATGACGTGACACAGAGTCCTCCAGCTGAATTTCATTTCCTCTTGGGTTTATAGTTTGACCATGGCTAGTAGTCTCTGTGTGTACTGTGTGTGTGGTGTGGTGGGTTTTCTTCGTTTAGCTTTTATTTCTGAACCCTAGTTTGCTCAGGCTCTGAAGAAGTTTCTGGAGGAGCAGGAGATTCAGGACCTCAAGGTGTGGACGAGCCAGTTGAAGAGGACCATTCAGACTGCTGAGTCCCTCGGGGTAACCTACGAGCAGTGGAAGATTCTGAATGAGATCGATGCTGTGAGTGGGGATTTCTCATCAACACTTCCAGAAGTTACAATTTGAGGAGCTTAGAAAACTAGAATCATCAACTAGAAACTGAGGAACCTGAATCCAGCCATTTCAGAGGTTAGACGAGAAAGGGGTTAACTACTCCTCATCAGGGCTTCCTGACTGCTTGAATACCTGAACCCAAGGTGAGATCCACTCCAGTCTTTAACTGAACCACTGGTACTTGCAGAGACTGGAGCTAATTGTAATTCCTAATTACCCAGTTCTGTAATACTTGCTTTAATCATCTAGCCAGCAGTTCTGAGAAAATACTTACCCAAATTTTTCTAGGCATTCTTTATTCCTTAGCCCAAATATATATTTCTTTCTGTTTTATTGGTACCAGGACTCACTATAACCCAGGTTGTCCTGGGTTAGAACTCATGATCTTCCTGCCTCATCATCCGAAATATTGTGCTAACAGACATGAACCACCATGCTCAGCTTAGCTGCTTCTCTTTCCCTCCTTCTCTTCTCTTTTATTCGTTCCACGGGGGTTCTCTTCCCCTCAGTTTCTCTCCTCTGGTTCCTGCTCCTCTTGTCCTGCAGACTCTTGCTGACCTGTGGCTTCCCTTGCAATAGTAGGACAGAGTGGCCGCTCAAGCTAGAGAAACCACCTCTCTCTGAAGTGCCTCGTTTCCATGGCACCTAGTGACCCCTGGCTTGTGGCCACAGACAGGTGCAGCACAAGGAAGATGCAGCACATGGCGTCCACGCAGTGAGGCACTGCTGTTCTTCAGTGTCATGGTCCTCATCTGGGATGTGTTGATGTCAGACCGCCCATGTCCTGATGAGTTGGTATGGCTCTTGCAGGGCGTGTGTGAGGAGATGACATATTCAGAGATTGAGAAACGGTACCCGGAGGAATTTGCACTTCGAGATCAAGAGAAGTACCTGTATCGATATCCTGGTGGGGAGGTGAGGCTTCATTCACTTGGAGCAGCTGCCTGGTGCTTGGCTGGGCACTTTTCTTAAGGGGAAGAAAAGGGGTGACTTGACAGTCCTTTGTTCTCCTGCCTTTGGCCAGCCACACTGCTTAATTCAGCCTAGACAGTTAGTGCTTTACATTTCCTTAGCTTTTAAAGCTCTCTAGGGGACAGGGTGACAGAGAATGTTACAGAGTGAGCATGATCATGTTGCCTTTTTTTGTTCTATTCCCTCTACTCCACTCCTCCAAGCAGATAGAGTGACCAAGTAAGTATGGGACATGAGTTTCTTCCTTACCATGTTTTAGCTGCTGTCCTCACTGAAATGGCTTCCTAACCTAGGGTACATATGCCGAAGGTAAATGACCTGTGATGGCAGAGGTTCAGGAAGCTTGATGCTCTCCACACTGCCTGTTAGTGTCCGTGAGTAAAAGAAAAGTACATTGAATTCACACTTGTGTTTCTTAAACTGTGGTTTTGAGTCTAAATATTGCTCTTGAAAGCTCTGGATAGTCTGAGGGAACCAGGGCTGGAGCCATTAGGCAACACAGAGGCACCAAGCCTCCCAGAGTAGTCCCTTGATTCCAGAACATAGCCAACAACTTGGCGGCCAGCATGCACCTGGCCTCTCACCAGCTGTCCTTCCTTCTTCCGAAGTCATACCAGGACTTGGTGCAGCGACTTGAGCCTGTCATCATGGAGCTGGAGCGTCAGGGCAACATCCTTGTCATCTCCCACCAGGCTGTCATGCGCTGCCTCCTGGCCTACTTCTTGGATAAAGGAGCAGGTGCTGTCTGAGGGAAGGGATGGGGGAGGGGATAAGCGCACACACAGGGACAAGGCTGGACTTGGTGGTACCAGGATTCTTGACCACTGGCTCGCCTTTTCTTCCACTCATATTAAAGTACATTCTTGAGGCTGCAGTGTGGAGCTCCCAGCAGCCATTGGTCAGCCACTCCAGTCTGCTGCTACCAAAGCCAGCAGTGAGGATGACTGATTTGATGCTTCCTGATGTGCCTAAGGGCCAGCTCCAGCTGACATTACTGGCAGCATCAAGGCAGGCAGCTGAATAGTGCAGTTTGTCTGTCTAGCTCTTGTGGATTGGTCACTAGAACTGTCTTGAGCCTTCGGGCTGGGGTAGAGCACTTGTTTTAGAACAGCAGCAGGAAGCACTACTGTGGCCTGGCTTTCCCCAGTCCTTCAAGTTCAGGCCGCTTGAAGCCTTTGACTGCTTTTGAGTAGGTAGGCCATAGTCGTCCTTTCCAGGAGGCCTTGGCTTCAGAGCCCCTTCCTTTTTCCTCGCATTTCAGATCTACATTGGCCTTATTTCCTTCCTTATCACTCAGCAATTTGCTGAGTTTAGGCTGTGCTGCTCCAGGGGATGGTCAGGGTAAAGAAAGCTCATGAGCCCCTTAGATTCTCTTTTCCTCAGATGACCTTATTCTATATAGTAAGACTTTACTCACTGGGTCTTTCTTCTTTCAGATGAATTACCATACTTGAGGTGTCCTCTCCACACCATCTTCAAACTTACTCCTGTGGCTTATGGTAACTATGAGCTTGAGCTGGTGAGAGGTGGGGACTGAGGAACGTCAGGATATATGGCTCTTGGTAGAGCAGGGATGTTCTGTTAGTAGCTTCCACTTGAAAAGAGCAAATGCACGTCCATTCTCTGGGAGTACACATATGCCCCCAGCATATACTCGACCGTGCTGGGACTGAAGTTTTCTTTGAGCTGCTTCTTGATGGCTTTCTCTCTTCCTTTTCCTCTCTACCCTACCCTCTTTTAGTTGATTGTTTATTTCTTGGTTTTATTTTGTTTTGTTTTTTGGGACTAGTTGGGTCTAGCCTGGCACTCCAGGTAGTGTGGAACTCATGACAATCCACCTGCCTCAGTCTCCAAGTGCTGGAATTTCAGGAGTAAGCCACCATGCCTAGCTCTGACAGCTTTTCTTTCCTGCTTTTTTCAGGTTGCAAAGTGGAAACAATTAAACTCAATGTGGAGGCTGTGGACACACATCGTGATAAGCCAACTGTAAGTATTTCCTGGTTGCCTTGAATCTTTGTATCCAGAGACTTGGGTTTCTTTTATGTACAAAGAAAACAAATCCAGAATTCGTGGCTTGTAAAGGTCTCCTTACTTCTGAGAGGGAAAGATGAAGGGATTTTTAGTTCTTTAAATGAGTGTCTCTTTCATGAATCTTGGCCCTGAGAGTTAGCACCTGGGAATTGAGTTTAATATAGAAAGCGTTTGGCTGAAGTGAAATGTATCAACTCCCTTGCTGCACTCCCAGGGACGTCTCCATTTATAAAGCAGGGTCCAGGGAGTCATTGCCAGTATAGTCAGCTCCTTGGTCTGGTCTTGGTAACTTGTATGGTCTTAAGCAAACACCTTTGTTGACTCCCTTTCTGCTCTTCAACGTGGTCCCCAGAGATCTTCTCCTGTGATGACCCTTTTATTCCTCTGGGGCCATGGGCCCAGACTATGCCCTGCTTGGTCCTGTATGTGGAGAAGCAGGAGGAAGAACTATTAAGCTCAGGAGCATTATTTGACCTCTATGGGTAAGGTTTTGGTATGGCTTTCATGTATGTGCTGTCCCTCCATTTCCAATCAGCACAACTTCCCCAAGAGCCAAACCCCTGTAAGGATGAGAAGGAACAGCTTTACGCCTCTGTCCAGTTCGAACACAATAAGGCGTCCAAGAAATTACAGTGTTGGGAGCCGGCCCCTCAAGCCCCTCAGCCCTCTCCGAGCTCTGGACATGCAAGAAGGGGCGGACCAGCCGAAGACCCAAGTCAGCATTCCGGTGGTGTAATTGTGTGTTTCCCTCCAGCTTTGGCCTCTTGCCCTTGCCACTAATCAACCAAGAAGTCATTTAACTTTACCTGACTCCCGTCCCAGCATTAATCTGAACATGGAATATGAGCTCATGCGTGTGCAGAGCAGCCTTAGACATTCTCTAGTGTAAACACCTCAGCCGGGGGCAAGATGGCAAGTTGGGTCTTTTTAGGACAGGTTCCCAGATGGGATGGTCTGAAGGAAGAGGAGCCAAGCATGAGTCATGGACTTGGTTCTTCTGTTTCCTCATGTCTGACCCACTAATGTCTCTGTGAAGTGTGTGTGTGTGTGTGGTGGTGGTGGGGGAGAGGGTAGGTTGGGAGGGAGTGCTGAATAGAGGGAGATAGAAAACCCATTTGTCCTTCACCTGTGTCCTTTTAATCTGTCCCTACACTCCATTTGACTTCTGTTTCTTATAGCTACGCTTTGGGTTGTCTGGTGTGATGCATGGCATTGTGGTGTCTTAAAGTAAGGGATGGTTGATAGGAGTCTGAGCCCCATTGGTGCTGTCTGCAAGTGGGTCTGGATCTGCACTGGGAGAGTCTTTCCCTTTCCCTTCTGCCTTCCTCTCCAGCCAGGTCCTGCAAGGGTCAGCCCAGGCTACAGAACATCCACAGAAAGCCCTGGAGTTTGCAAGTGGACAGGGTGAGAGCTCTTGCCTCCTTTCATGAGAAACAGCCCTGAGTTCTTGCTGCCCTGGGGAGCTGGCTATAAGGATGTGGACGTGTTTTGGTTTGTGTTACTAACTCGAGGAGCCAGACAGTCCTTTGTTGGCTGTGGAGTGGGGGTGGGTAGGGCGAAGTCTAGTTCTTACAAATTCATAGTTCAGACTTTTTGTCCTGTGGCTCTCAGTTTCTTCACAATTCCAGTAGCTTTCTTGCAGCCCATGACCTTTGGGACTGTGTAAAAGCACCAGGATCCAACATTGAGCCCTGAATTTCTTCAGGTAAAAGGCAGGGTGGTCAATAAGTTCAGTAAAGCTGCTCATCATTTACCATTTACCGATACTTTTCAGAATGATTTCCTTAAGCCAAGTTTTTATATGAACAATTACTTTTTGAGCATAAAAAATGTTTTGAATTTAACCTCTCTTATTGGGGCATTTTGTTTATATTGAGAAACTATCTCAGTAGTCCAAGGAGTCTCCTGAGGCTTGGCTCTCGGAAGTTTATATGTATCTATTGCTTAAGGGGGATTCTCTCTACAGTGGCCCAGGGCCCTGTCTGTTGAGCTCAGTACCAGTCCACTCGAGTTCACTTTTCTAAGGGACAGATCTAAAGGTCTCAGGAGACTCTTCAGAAGAGACAGGTGACTCCCTACCTCTCAGTTTGTCATGTGGGGCCAACTGGTGAGAGAAGGGTAGCAGTTTTCTATGAGATTTTGTCTTGGGATAAAAGCTTTTTGCATGGTTCTTATCCAGAGACAGTCCTCAGACTGTGCTGGAGAATTTTTGAAAGACATACATGCCTGGGTTCCCTTGGTCAGCAGGCTGAGCACTGCCTCAAAATCTCTGGATTGGAGCCTAGGTATGTGGGTGTTTAAATTACTTCCTTAGTGGTCAGCCCACTAAGGGTCAGAAGGCCCTTGAGGGGTTGGGGAGATGGCTCAGCCGTTAAGAGCACATGCTGCTCTTCCAGAGGTCCAAAGCTTGGTCCCTAACACTCATGTCTAGTGGCTTACAGCAGCCTATAACTCCAATTCCAGGGAATTTGATGTTCTCTTCTGGGCTCCCGAGGTGCTTTCAAATGTGCAGCTCATATGCACATAGACATAAATAAAACTAAACAAAAAAATTTTTTTAATCCCACTTTATGAAGCTGGATAGAAAAATGCCAGCATATTGTTATCTTAGACAAATATGTATCAGACTGGAAATTCTGAATTCTTGGTTCTGATGCTGGAGCAGAGCACAGTTTTGAATGAGTTACTCCCTCAAAGGCAGGCTGCTTTGTTAGAAAGGTATTTTAGGTTCTAGTCCCATCTTTTCCCTTGGCATTACAGGTGATATGCAACACATTACTGACTTAAACACATACCCTTGGACCCACACTGAGAATTCATGCAAGCTGAAGGTACATGGAGATAGAGCCCACGAGCTGATGGAGGTCATCATCACAGGCTACCGACTTCTGGCCTTGAGCCCTCTACCCTTCCATCCCACATAGCCACTTCAGTCTGTTTCAGAATGCCTAGATTCCTGAAACTCGTCCAAGACTAAGAAACTGGCAATTCCTGTTAGGTAGTGTTCATTGTCCCCTCTTGACCGTTGTTTGTGGGCACTGGCCTTAGTGAGGAAAACACATGCAAAAAGATAAAACAAAACAAACATTTTCAATTTCCTTGCCCTGGAGATTTACAAACAAAACAACAACAACAATAAACCAACTCTTAAGAGGCCAGGCATGTGTATGTGGGTGTTTAGGGCTGATCAGTTGGGATTGGATAACCTATCGAGGGCTTGTTCTGGAGAAGACTGAGTCTCCCTGTTGATTGCCCGTGGCTCTTCATCTAGAGGGTTTTCATTCATACACACGTGCGTGTATGTGTATGTATGAATATGAATGCAACAACAACTAGGAGGGATTATGAACTTGAAAGAGGGGAAATTTTGGAGTTGGACAGGGAGTAGGAGGGCTAGAATACAGTACTCATGTATGAAATACTAAAATTAAAAATTAAAAAGACAGGAGATGTAATTGATAAATTAATATTTGTAAAAGAATCAAACAGGCTAGAAGAACTGATTTGGGGGTAGAGTAGCATGCCTTCTGGCTGTTTTCTTGTTCTATGGCTGTGAAACACCAAAGGTTTGGGATGTCCTCTCACAGTGTGAGAATGAGATGTGGGCTGGGCAGTGGGTCTGGCACTTTTACATGGTTCCCGTGTCTACTGCTTAGTCATTAGCAGCTCTGGTCTAATTGGCGTTTAGTCCTTTCTTCTGGTGCCAGGTAAAAGTAATTCAGAGCTACTGAGTGGGAAGAGGGAGAATTAAGGATCTAGCTGCAAGGGGAGACTTGCTGACCACCTGGAGCTAGGCTCCTCTGTTGTAAGTACCGTCTGTAGGGGCGGTTCACTGGGTGATCATTCTGACTCTGTCTACTCTTCGCTCTTCCGGTTTCCCCTGTGTTAGTTCACTTCTGGTACAAGTAGAGCTGGGCTAGTCTTGTTATCCCTGGATAACAAGGAGTGGAAGTTGTGGCTGAGAAGCAGCAGGGGTTTCAGCATCCTTGAGCTTTTCGAGCCAGATCCTTCAGAGGAGCAGAGCAGGAGAAGCAGGAAAACATTGGAAAGGGCTCTTTTTCCAGAGTTTAGGGAAGTCCCACTTCTCATCTTTCCCCTTGTCACTCGCAGGTAGATTACCCTGCTATGCCTGTGTCTGTGTCACAAGCCCTACAGAGAAAAGATGACTGTGGGTATCCTGTGTTGAGACTTTCAGTTTTGTTCTGTAGGGAATAAGTGAAGACTTGAATCTACCTATGTAAATTCTACCTGTGTACAATGGAAGAGAAAGGAATATTCTGCATTTATTTGTTCATTTATTTATTTTTAAACTCAAAGCTGAATGAAACCCCCAAAGAATCTTAATTTAGAGAACTGCTTCTGTCCTATCTTGTTTCCAAAGTAGAATTTAGCACTTACTGGTCATCGATGTAGGGCCTTTTCTCTTGGTAAAAGAGTCATCACATCATTTTTAGACATGCATTATGTATGTGCTTGTCACTCCTGCTGGCTCCTAAGAAGTCAGAGTTAGGCCTGCAGTATGTTTGTGTTCCTAGACCTAAAGGTGGACCTTCAGGCAAGGCAAGAATTTCAGGCAAGGATCTGAATAGTCCTCTTTGAAGGCCACAGTTAATCCTCAGGCACCTCATTTGAGAAAACAGTGTAATTGTTAAGGAATAAGTCTGCCTGATGATTCTTCTGGGACACATGTGAGTTCTCTGAGTTCCAGAGAAGCTCTTTAGCCTGGAGTGACCGGTGAACAGGGAGACCCATGGGCATTTGACATAGCTCCAGTGATGGGTTTCATGTGCATCCCCCCACCTTTCCAGTCTCAGAAGAACATTGTACTTGTTGAAGTCTCAGTCAGTCACCCAGTTTTCCTTGTATTCGTTTTGTTTGTGTTTTAAAGGTTTTTTTTTTTAATTATGTAACAGTTGAGCCAGGTAGCAGGCCTGCCACGCAAGACCTCAGCTTTTCCCCAGAAGTGACGGGCACTCATTGAAAGTGTGGCTAAGATTTTTGTTTTGTAGTGTCCAGAAGACGAGAGGTCTGTTTGCCTCCTGTCTCTCATGTCTCTGACCTGATTGGTAGTCTATTTACATTACTATAATTCCTTCAAGGAAGGAACTGAATATTTTGCATGTTTCCTTTATGAAGAAGTTCTATACACTGGACTTTTTTATAGATAATTATTATATAATAGTGGCTAACTTCTCATTATTTTTTAAAAGATGATTTTGTAGGTTGTGTGTGATTTTTTGAGCCTAGCTAAGGTAATGTCATAAGAGCTGTGACTTATGGAAGTCACAGTAGCAGTTAAATTTTGACTCTGCTTGAAGTTACTTCATCCAGTCTGCTGCTTCAAGGCAGGACTTTCCTCTTCTCACCCGGACCTGAACCTAATATGTCCTTAGATGACCCTGTCATGGGCCACCATGTCGTCACTGAGAGTGCTGCTGGTTTTAGTCTGCTGTGTTTGGCCTTACTCTTATACAAAGGGAAGTGTGCATTCACAAAGTGGTCCCTAGAGTGGGCCAGAGTAGTTCTTTCCTTAAGCCTTTCACCAGGTGTGACTAACATTCAGGTGACTCAGTTTTTAAAGAAGCATCTGAATTGTGTGTGGTTTTTTTTACTCAGATGTGGTGACTTTCCTGGGGCAAAAGCAAAGGACCAATCACAGTGGGGCGTGTGATACAGAGAGGGGCTGAGCACTGCTGGTTTGGATGGAAATGGGCTGGACTTGGGGAGCCCCGTAACACAATCTTATTGCAGATTTCTTAAGCACAGCTCTGCTAAAAGTGAGGATATTAATCCTTAGTAGCATTCTGATTTATTCTCATGATATTGATAATGAAATATTGCATTGGGTCCTTTTAAAGTGTATATAATTGTATTTAAAATGTGTTTTATGTGCATGCCTGCCTAGAATGGGTTAATAAAGTTGTTGAATAACTTGACCTTATCTGAAGGCTTCTGGTATTATTATTATTATGGTAATGACGATGATGATGATGATAATGATGATGATTGTATTTCGAGTTGTTATTCTCATCTACTGTCTTCAAAAACTTTCTCATACTGGACAAATTGAGACTTAGCAAACCAGTGTAAGTTCTCAGAGTGCCTGGCGTCCAGGGCCATAGGCATGGCTCTCTTCCACCACCTTTTGGGTGAAAATGGGAAGGACATTATTGGCAGTGCATCAACTTTAGTTGTCAAGTCCTTTGCACCTTCTGTACTTGTGCAAGAATTAAGAACCATAACAGAACACACTACATGTAACTTTTGTTATATGTTGTAAAGAAAATTTTGGGAGTTTTTAAAGAATTTACCAAGCAGTTGTTTCTAAAATATGTCCTGCCTGTTTCTAAGCACACTTCAGCCAATGGTATGAGATGGCACCTAACTCCTCCTGGAGCAGAAGACCAATGGGTGTCCACTGTTCTCTTGTCTTATCCCACAGGGCACTAGCAAGGACCCAGAGCTCACTAGTAATTCAGAATCAGAGGCTTCCTTCCAAACTTCCTAAGCCAGGATTTTAACAAGATCCCTGGGTGACTGAATTCATAGGCACATTTAATATTTCAGAAACAAGCTTTCTAAGGGGAAGAATTTCTTACAAGGTAAACATTAAATACCAGTTCATGGGAAGAAGTTGATCTACTCTGGCTGCTGATTTCAGGGTGGACTGGAGTAACCGTAACAGTTGTGACCCTCCTCAGAAGCCATATAGCCTGTGGCTTCATTGCTACT
>LOEQ01002692.1:246980-284920 GCA_001685075.1 Bramus lutescens
TGTGTGTGTGTGTGTGGTCTCTTGGCTGATACAGCATTCATTACCACAGAGATCCAATCTACCTCTGCTTTATGTCTCAGATATGTAACTTAGAGTCCAGTTCTGAAACAGATGTGTACCCTACTGTTGTCATAAGGTCAGCTTCTCTGGGAAAGAAGCCATTACATGGCTAGGCCATTCAAGTTTACCTGAGTCCCCAGGGTCAAGGTGTGTGCAGGCACACCAGTGTGTCCTCACATGCGTTTGGATATGGGCACGAGGGTTGGGGATGGATTCTTCTCGCTTTTCTTTGTTCATCTCTTGGCTGTGGTGTAATGGCTTTGCTTCTCTTTCTGACTCCTAGGAAGTACAGAATGTGCTGACTGAGCCTAGACACCCCTCAATGGCATCCCTCCCACTGCTCTCCTGATGTGTGAGGCTGAGGCCAGACCTCTCCGAGGAACTGGATCTGCTAAAAAGCCTGGGATGCCAGCATCACTGAGGCTAGAACAGGAAATTAAGTGGGAGCTTCTCATTTGAGGCTGCCGAAAATAAGGCCTGGAAAATCTTCACTGTGTTTCTTCCCCTCATGCTTAACAGGATTATTACTATGCTGTGCCTCAGAACTCTTTAGCAGCCTGAACGAGTTAACTCTTAATCTCTGTTGACCCAAGTTTGCAAATGCCATTTTACTTAGGCATTCAATATTCTACCTTAGCTGGAGATTTGCCTGACATGCGAATGCACTGCTTTAGGACTGGTTTCTAGGTGAGGATGAACTTCAGGAAGGCCCTGTTGCTCAGTGAGAGCATGCATTGGAGGCGAGCAGGCTAAAGTGCAATATACCTCTTGCCGTGTGAGAAGAGACAGGTGACCAGGTAAATAAAGGCTGTCAGGAACTTGGCTCTGAAGTGCCTCTTCTCTGGTGACAGGAGAGTAGTATCCATGGCTCCCTTTTTATTTAGAGAAGTTTTTCCTGCTCCATATTCTTTGCAGGGTCTGGCTGCCAGGCTTCTCCAAAGGGGACCAGCCTTTACATTTTCTTGTAGCTACTGTTTTCTCTCTGAGGCTTGTGCCTCACATGGCCAGAGAGGACTGATTCCATGCCTCCTGAGGGGTTGGGAATGAAGGCTAGATGGGACCACCTCTATCCCACTGGGAAATAAAGATGCCTTCTTCATAATAAGTTACACTGGGGATTTTTTTTTTTAATTTCAAAATAGGCAGAGGCAGACATGGCCCTTGGGTCTGTCTCATTGATGTGGTCTCTGGGAAAGCTGTGGCCATGACTGCAAGAGCAGTGGTCCTGTGATGGGTGCCTCTGTTCTGGCTGTCACTACTGTGATCAGCTGGTCTCTCATGATACTTGACAAATGCAGCATGGCCTCTGTTCATCAGTGAGTGGATGTCCCTTCCAAACGAATCCAATTGCTGTAACTAGATCACTGTCAAACGTAGACACACCGTCACTCCTAATGCACTTCTGTTATTTATCCCTGAAGAACAATGCAGAATCCACATGTATTGTACCTTACAAATAGAATCTAGTGTATTGTCACTTTATTTTTGTTTGTTTCCTTTTCACTTGAAATGCTCACTTATTGGGCAGAGAAATAGTATAGCAAGAAAAGTCCTGAAATGCAGCTTTTTCTACATTTTTTTATACTGTGGACAATACTGGAGACGGTTACCCGAGTAGGATGGGAACTGCAGGCAGTTCAGTGTCTCCCAACTTGCAGCTTGCTTTATATGCGCATCACCTGCAGGGAGGCCCCATGCTCTGCTCGGTGTAGGCAGTTTTCCCTCGGCTGCTTGCAGCACATTGTAAGACAAGGGCTGCCTTCTGCATTGAAGTACACTCCTTTCTGATGATCAGATGGTATTTTTATGAAGCTATTTATTGTGTGTGAGGATTTTGCATGTGTTTAATCAGAATGTCATGTATGTTCTGTGTTCTGCTAGCTATGTAGGTGGCTTGAATCCTAAGCCTAATGTCTGTAGTATTACCTTAAGTTAAATTTGTAGAGCATAAGTACCGATGTGTGTAAAAGAATGATAATTATGTTATGACAGTGCATTTTTAAACTTTTTCATTGGTTTTATTACAAACCAAGAAATGTATTTCTCTGGAGAAAAATTCTCTCTTGGATAGTAAAACCATGCTGAAATGTCTGAGTTACATAAACTGCTTTTGTAATAAAATAAAGTTATTTTTAATTAAAAGGTACAATGAAATGTTCAATTCACATACAAAAAGGCATCATTTGGTACATTACAGATACAGAAATATTAATATTTTCCAAAATGTACTTGAAAGTTTTTAGAGAAACGATTCTGAAGTTATTGAATGGTATTTATATCTCCAGCTATTATAGTGTCTTCAGTTGGCGACTGTCAAGATCCTCTAGCAGTTCAAAGTCAGCGGGGTGTGAGAGCCATGGTTAGACATTCATTCACTCACTGATTTACAAATATTTAATGACTGCCTATTGATTGCCAGCTGACGACTCAATCCATTTTTGGGAAGCCACAAACAAGCAGGTTAAATGTACCTCTTTAAGTTGGGGCTGGTATTAATAGCCTTGGAGAACTTTGAGGATGGGCTCTTCCCTCCTGGCTGACTTTTGAGCCCATCTCTTGTTTTCTTGGTAACAATAGAAAGGTAAGCACCACAGGATTTAAGTCACTGTATGAAAAGTCATTCTTGAGGTCTATTAAGGTAAAGCTACTTCTTCCTGATCAAAGTAACAGGGTCTAGGTTTTACCTCTGTCCCTGGGTAGAGAGCTTGCATTCTAAGGCTCTCCAAACATATACAATAGTCTTCTTTTAAGAGTTAGCCCTCTGAACCTGTCAGTCACCGGGCCAGGAGTCCACCCCACTCCCCCATTAGGAAATCTGATTTGCTGGATGCCTTGTGAAGGAGAGGGGAGAATAGTTAATGGAACCAGGCAGCACCCAGGAAGAGGCGTGTGTAGACAAGGAATAAGGTAAAACCCTTGCAGAAGCCCCTCCTTCAGGCAGACTGCTTCCCTTAGAACACTGCAGAGGCCATCTTTCATTCAGAAACAGACACCTTTCCCTTCCTCTCCTCCCATCCTGCGTAGAGTGAAGCATGCTTTCCCAGGCACTCCGGATTCCTCATTCTTCCTCTGAAAGTGCCCCACCTCCAGCCCCCAGCAGCTGCTCGCCAACCTCCCCAACCTCTACCGCACAGGACAGCTTTACTTCTTCCTCTCAACCGCCTCCTGCCTCTCGGCAGTTACCTGTTCTTCTGCTCTTTCCTTCACACTTAAAACTGTTCACAAGTTTCCTTCTGACTCTGTTTTAAAATTCTTTTATCAGTCAGACTAAGAACTCAAAAGGAATTCTCAGTTTCCCAGAAGTACTTAAACTTCCAGTCTTCAGTACTGAGACAGGCCTGAGGTAGATGGTACATGGAAACTGATCTGGTATGATGGATGGACATTCAAAACAAGGCTGCCTTGGCTCAGTGAAGGCTTGGCTCAGAGCAAGGCCACAATGCTGCCTCCAAGGAAGACTGCCATCAGAGCTATTCATAATGATCTCTAGCTAGAACGTGGATGCCAGCTCAGGATAGGTAGTTGTGCTGAGCCAATTCTGATTCAAGCAGAAGACTGTCATTGCTTTTTAACAACACTTCACTTGTTCCAGAACACTGTAGCATGGCCCATGGAGAAACGCCTACCATCTGATAAAAGTCGCTCCCTCAGTTGCCTCTGGGTAGACTTTGTCTCTCCAGGCCTTCCCACTGTGAATGTGCTGCAGTGTCTGACAAACTCAGCTTCCCCCTTCTTGTGTCTTTGGTACACTCATTCACAGCTTGCGTTATCTTACCTGCCCGTCAGCGCTATCCCTGGCACAGAAGAGAATTTAGAAAAGCAGGGAGGATGTGACACTCAGTTTGGTCTTCACTGGGAAAGTGCCATTGATCATTGCCCCATCTTCTGTCCCCAAAGCTGGAGAGAGCTGTAGGCAGTGGACTAAACACTGACAAATATTAACAGAAGTCAAGGTTATCTAGGACCATTTAGCCCATGCCTGCTGGGGAAGGCTAAACCTGCAACTCAAAGGAACTGCTCAGCGGGTTTGCATTTCTAGAAACTGGGAAATTTCTTAAAAGTTTGAATTTGGCAGCTCTGTAATCATCTTTTGTGGTTTCAAAGCCACTGGATACACCGTCTTCTCTCTGCTGTTCTTCCCTGTTACAGGAAAGTCTTTTTTTATTTCATGTTTGTTCCAGGAGGAAACTATAACTCCTTCTCTAGAAGGAAGCTGTTCTGATCGGAAGTGGTCAGAGGATGCTTTTGATCGAAATTACAATTTAATTTCACCTTGGGTCAAGTAACTGCTCACCAAATGCTTTGTTGGGTTGTATGCTGTCTCATGTGGCTGATTTCTGCCTTAGATGGTAAGTCCTTATGATATTTCATGTCAATGTGTGGTTTAAGAGGCATTCTGTGTAGGGTTTTAATGAAATTTACATTTATAGTATTTATTAAAATTCTCAAGATATATGCTCTATACTCATCAGGGACCTAGTTTATATTAATGGTGATCTTGCACCCTGGGATGGGTTGTCATTGGTGACTTGCTCTTTTTATTCTGGAACCCCCAAAAGTAACAATTTCAATATCCTGAGATGTCAACTGTTAAAAACTCTAGGACTGAACTTGGGAAAGGATTGCTTATTCAGGAATGGTTATATTGTGGCTGAATTTGACTACAGTGCCTATGATCTGTTTGGAAACATAGAAATTCTTGGAGAATGGCAGATGAGGATACACATTCCGTGGAAGAGAGAGGATTAATCTAGCACAGACTTGGAGGGAGGAATACAGTGAGATGTCCTTGCAGCCAGTGATATGCCAAATGATTCCATTCCTTTGTTCCTTCCAACAGAGAGCTGTTCAGAACTTCCTCCAGTGGATAATAGTGTATTTGTTGCAAAGGAAGTAGAAGGACAGATTCTGGGGGATTACCTTTGTATCAAAGGCTACCACTTGGTGGGAAAGCAGTCTTTGGTCCTCAATATCTCAGAGGAATTGGATGTCTCTCCCCCTGAGTGCCGCTGTGAGTTTGGTTTTTCTGTTCATATCACCATCTTCTTATCCTTTAATATCCTGCTTCCTGTAGGCCATGCTAAAATTGCACAAAAAAATCAAACAAACAAACAAAACCCCCTCAATTTCTAAGATGCTACTGCGCATTTCTCTCAGGTGATTCTGAGACAGGATCTTGTTGCGGTAGACTATCATGTTGGCCTGGAATTTTATTTGTAGCCCCTAGGGACCTGGAATTTCCAACCCCAGCCAGTGCTGGGATTTAGGCACATCTCCAATGCCTGTCCATCATCTTGCTTTTAAACTAAAGAAAACTGTATCCTTAGTTTATATATCTGATAAGTGAGAGTCAAGTGGCTTTCTCCAGGTGACAAAACTCATTGTGTAGTCTTCCACAATGACAGCATAATTTTTCCAGATTGCTCCTGTTGTTGCTATTTTCTAATAAGCTGTGTTAACCTTATGTAAACATTTTAAAATTCCTTTAATATGGAAAAATTTACATCCCTCTCCATTGACTCCTTATTTTCAACAAGAAAGAAACAATTAAAACAGATAAGAAAAGAGAAAGTAAGAAATGAATAAGTATATATATTTGGCTAGATGAAAGAAAAGGAAAGATTTGCTTGAAACAGAGACCTAAGACGTTTGAACAGTGTTCAATAACACAGCAGTATAATGAACATGCTACTGGTCATAGCCCGTCATATTCACTATGTACAGTTCAGGTGTCACTCATATCATTCCTGTGCATGACCATGTTGTAGGACATTGAAAAATGCCTGCCCATCCCAGATACGGAACTAATGACCGACCGAAGTTAAGCATGCTACCAATGTCCAGCTTGGTGAATCAGTGGGTTTACTGAAGTTATTTCCTGAAGTATGGTGAGGGCTTAGCTTCCTTACAGGAGCAGAAATGACCGCAATACAGCTGCATCACCGAAAGCCCACCAGCTGCTATGATGGCTCACAAAGGCTGTGAAGCTGCAGCTCTCTCTACATCTTGCAGCTAAACAGGTTGAAAAATCTCTCTCAGGCCGCTGAATGAGCATGAGCAGCTCCCAGCAGTCCTTATTGCTGATATAACCATAGGGAGGGAAGAACCTTGTGAATCTGGTCAGGTTCAGGATGTTCCAGAGGCTTCTTAGCTGTTTTCTTGCTGAGTTCTTTCCCTTTAGAAGTTCCAGAGTCTTAATGAGCCTTCTTTTGAAGGCCGTAGGTCTTAAGGAGTTTGGGAGGAAAATTTCCACACAGCGGTCCTCTCCTTTTTCCACAGTTATGGTACCTTAGCCTTTGTGGTTTGAAAATACCTATCCTTTTAGATACATGGGCACCATTATGTTCTGAGTTACTATTATCTTTCTGAAGCTTGGGGACATGTGACTTTTACTTCTCCCTAGCCTCTCAGAACACTGATTGTTCTCCTCTTCAGTGGGCCACTGTCCTGAGCCTGTACTGGAAAATGGCACGGCCAATTATTCTGGGCCTGTGAATGCAAGAGACAAAATCATGTTTAAGTGCATTGATGGTTACATCCTCAAGGGAAGCAACTGGAGCCAGTGCCAAGAGGACCACACCTGGGCACCTTCCTTACCCATGTGTCGAAGTAGTAAGTACTGATTAGTATTGTCACTCTGGGGTGACTATTGCCTTGTGCTGCCATATTAGTTAGTGTATACATCCGAGTAAAATCTTCACCTACCATGTGAATTATTTCTCCTTCCACTGTGACCCAAATTTTCCTCTTTCCTTTCTTCCTCTTCCCTCCCCTCCTCTCCCAACTTCTGATCCTCCTGCCTCCACTTCAGGAGGGCTGGGATCGTAGGTGTGCCACCATTCTTGTTATCCAATGCTGGTGCTTGAACCCGGGCTTCATGCATGCTAGGCAGGCACTCTTCCAGCTGATCCATGCCTTCTGCCGTAATTTGCTGCCTCTTGCACCCTACCAGCTATCAGCTCTACAGTGTGTAGTTCCTTTCCCAGAGCTCAGAGGATGAGCTGGGGAAAGAGGCTTTTCCACAGACGATTATGGTTTCATGAGAACGGAATGAATGGAGAATATGCTCCTGGGTCCCACTTGTACCAGTGTGAAGATGATGGACTCTAGAGCCCACACAGCATAGGAAGCACTGCCCTGTAAATTGCTCCCGGCTCTCACAAATCTCACTCCAGGCCGTCTTCTCCTTAGGAGACTGTAACCCTCCTGGGATTCCAAACCATGGCTATTTTGAAGGAGGCTCTTTTACTTCGGGATCTGTTGTTACCTATTACTGTAGAGACAGGTAAGCACAGAGCACCTTCATGTCCTTGTGGGAGCACTTCCCTTCCTATTGCTGGGACAAAGCACCACGGCCAAGGCCACGTGTAGACGGAAGGGTTGGTTTGGGTCTGTGGATCCTGAGGGTAAGAGTCCATTGCTGTCACCACAGGGAGCGCGACAGCAGGTGCATGGTGGCTGGAGCAGCAAGCAGAGAGGTCACATCTTTAACGGCAGGCACTTAGCAGAGAGCATGAACTCAAAATGGCATGAGTCTTTAAACCCGCAAAGCACCCCTCTAGTGACATAATTCCTCTGACAAGGGCACACCTCCTAAGCTTTCCCAAACAGCGCCACCAAGTGAGGATGGAGTATTCAAGTGTGGGAGACTATGGGGGACATCTGATCCAAACCACCACACTAGGAAAAGTGTTCATTTTTCCCGGTTATTCAACCAATGGTCAGGCTGGGACTCAGGAGAGAAAGGAAAAGGATCCCTGCAGGGAGATAGAGTTGCCGTTTGTTTATATAACATGTCCCTTTGTGAGTAATTCCTACTATGGTACATACTCGCTAGACCAACTTCCTAGCATGAGAGACAAAGCCATGGTTGGGGCCTTCTAGGGCTATGTAAGGTAATGTGAATGGTGATACTTCAGTTTGGTTTGAGAAGAGCAAACTTCTGTCAGGTGTTCATGTAGGCCAAAGAATCTGCCCCTTTAAATTGTAGTCTCAGTGCCAGGAGCTTGTGTTGGGTGATTGTGACTATTGCTCTATCGCTGCTGGATTTTCATCTTCATTTTGGCCTTTGGTTGAGCATTCTCAGTACTTTAGGGAGGTAAGTGACAGTCTACTTTGAATGGCCGATTCCGTTACTTACCGTTTGATGGGTCCAGCTCCTGATGAGTCCTGATCCTGTTGGGTTGAAGGGTAGATGGAAGACCCACAGTAGGCCTTGGTTCCTTGCCTACTGTTTCACTTCATGGCCTATAAAATGGCTTGGCAATTTTAATTACCTAGAGGGTCCCATATGGAGAGTTGCCCAGTGATTACTACCTCGTGGTCTTTTGGTTGACTCTTTTCCTGACAAGCTTGCAGAAGTCTAGAAACAGTGTTAGCAAATGTCAACTTAAACTGGGATTCCCCTGAGCTGGGTAGAGGGCCGATGTAGTGTATTTTCCATCTTAGCTTGTGCTGTGGTTATCACTGAGAACATCCCACGTATTTTTTTGTAAGTAGGTACAATGTCTGTCCTGAGGGTCTCCATTGTGTTGCAATGGCCTGCATGACTGGCCCACGTGCCCCATTCAGCCGTGTAACCTGGTGGGTATTTTTTCAGTGGGACCAGCCTCACCATTTCCGGGTCATTGTAAGGATAGCTGAGCAGCAACATGCTACCACATTTTTGGTTTGCGTTTTTTGTTGCGCCTCATATCTCTCCGTGGCTCTTGTCCCTACAGTGGGTGTCTGTTAATGGACCACTGCTGACTCTGCCAGTGAGGGAGCCAAAATGGAAGGTCTCTGAACACGGCCCAACTCCCTGCGCTTATGACTAGGATTGCTAGGATCTCACATTGCTAGAATCACATTGCTAGGATCCATACTGTGTAGTGGAATTTGGCCTCCTACGTGCTATAAACTTGACCTTCATCAGCACAGGAGCTTTCTGTCTTTCAGTAGTAGGTTACTGCCCTCTATTAAGGTGATTTCACTTTGCCTATCCATCAGTTTATCATTGCTTCTCTTTCCTTCACTGATGAGTGGTGGTCCAACATTTCACTGGGTATAGTCACTCCTTTGCTGTAAAATAATCCCTTTGTAGTAAAAATGCGTTGTGGTCATTGTCAATAAAAAGCTGATTGGCCATAACTAGTCAGGATTTTCAGTACAGAGAGAATGCTGGGAAGAAGGGCAAGGTCTGAGGGTCTTGAGCGAGACCAGAAGAAGCAACATGGGAAGTTTGTAGATGAGGTAAATGTGCCTTGGGGCAACACATAGGTTAATTTCTACTAAGAAATTAATTTCTATTATGAAATAGGTTAATTTAAGTTGTAAGAGCTGGCTGGATATACGCCACAGGGGGTCATTGTGGGGGAACCCACAGAGACAGCTGACCTGTAAGGCTCTTAACAATAAGATCAGGATTTGTCCGTGGCACTTATCTGGCTTTTGAGAACCTGATCCCCATGCTGGATTACCTTGCCCAGCCTTGATGCAAAGGGAGGAGCTTGGTCCTGCCTCAACTTGATGAGCCAAGCTTTGCTCAAGCCTGTGGGAGGCCTGCACCTTTCTGAATGGAGGTGGAGGAGGAGCGGAAAGGGAGGGGAACTGATGAGAATTGGGGGGTCTTGGAGGAGAGCAGGGAGGGGAAACTGTGGTCAGTATGTAAAATAAATGTAAAAACATGTTCTTTTTTTTAAAAAAAGAGCTGGCTGGAGACAAGTTTGAACATTTATAATTAATATTAAGTCTCTGTGTGGATATTTGGGAGTGTCTGGTGGTACAGAGCTGATCAGGGTCCCAGAGATAAACTCCACCTACACTTCTTCTGTTGGTAGTTAATGGGGGTATCAACACTGTTGGAGTTCTCTACTGAGGGAGAATGTGCTATCTACATATCTAAGATAGTCTCACTTAACCAAAGTAGTCATCAGCTCTGTGCCCGACTGTGCGTGGGTCCACCACTAATGTATCTAGCCTCCAGTGTCTTGACAACAGCTTCTGGGCCAATGGGTTTGTGGCTATTAAGACTTCATAAGTAGTACACCATTGTTTTTCCAACAGACACATGCATGGTTAGGTTATTATTGTGGATGAACTATCTTCATACCCTGTATTTGCTCCATCTTGTTTTGCTTCCTTAAATGCCATGGGATAAACTTCTGTACAGTCTCATACCTCTTGCTTGGCATTTGAACTGTAGTGTGGCCTTAGGTGGGAGGGGCCAGCTATGGGAGGGAAGCCCTCTAGTTGTCAAGTAGCCCTACAAATTTCTGATTTACTTAACCCAGACGACAAGGAGGAAAGTTTGTGCCTCTGTGCCTTGTCTGTTACATCTGTGGCAGTACTTCCTTTTTATTGTAATAGATGACACTCAAATATTTCATAAACAATCCAGGTCCTTGGACCCTGTTTGGATTAATGTCTCCTCAGTGTAATGCAATATTTGAACAGTTGATGGTTTGGTCCATTCCACTAGGTCAGATATTGCTATCCCATGGCATATTGTGAAACTGTGTAAATAACCTGGAGAAACATGGTGAAAGTCCACTGATGGCTTTCCTAGATGAAGGCAAAATATTCTTGCCTTTAAACTACTATATGAGAGCTGAAGAAATCATTGGACAAATACAGTACATAGAACTCAATGGTGATGGCCCAGTTGTGTTTCCAAGACTTAAACAGTAGAGCAGTGTTAAGTATGGCCAAATACATCTTAATATTCCCAGTAACCAGTTGTCCAAACTATGTCCTATCAGGCTTTTGGATAGGGCACGGCAACAAACTAAAGGGGTTACATATAAGCATAGTGATGTTTACTCTCCCCAATTCATGGATTCTTTCTGTAATCTCTTGGTCCCCCCCCCCATACCTTTAGAAAGTACTGGTATATGGTTTTGGACTCAGTGAGGTCACTGGTATGGTTTCTTGAGATTGGCTTTATGGCAAAGACATGTTTGTTTGCCATGCACCTTTTCCCATGGTAGTTTGCTCTTTCCCCATAATATGTCCACTCTCACAATACATTCAGGGATTATGGTATAGATCTGGGGGCATATGACCCAGTCTCAAAGTGAGCACTGGGGCTATTTGTCCTCCAGAGCTCTTAGTCCCTGTTAAGTGATTCTTAAACTTATCTGGGTTTCTAGATATGTGTATATTTGGCACCAGTAGCTCTCTGCATAGTGACTCTTTCTGTGCTACAGGGAACTAGTATGCAGCCAACTCTATGTGAGGAGTCTGTTTCAGGGATGTGGAACCTTGGAAGAAGTCTCTATTCTTTGTTTTCTCCAGAACCAGAGGCTCACTATTCTGTCTGGCTCAGGGGAAACCTTGTCTCTCATGGCATTTCCAACTGGAGGATGGCCCAGATTTTCCCTTTTATTTCCTCACATACACATGGGTGCATGTTCTGGAGTTCTAAAGGTACACACTGTCTTAGGAGTTTGGAGTCTTTTCTTGAGGGAGTTGATTTCCAAAGTTTTATCAGCCAAATTTGGCCACTTGTCTGTTTTTTAAAAGTGCATTACTGCCTGATGATTTCATACATGTAAATCATGCATTTTCATCATTTTCTTGCCCCCTTCACCTCCTCTCACTCATCTGTCTCCCACTCCCATCAAATTCCTTCTTTCCAACAAGTTCCCCTCTTACTCCTGTGTTGTGCTGGGGGACTCCCTCTGAGTTTAATTAGGGCTGTTTGCGTCTGGGAAACTTCCCGGGCCGCCCTCTTTTACCAAGTGGTCTTTTAGTTTCTCACCACTTTCACATTTACTTATTCTGAGTACAGCACACCCCTTTGTCTCTGTCTCCCCAAATCTGTCTGAACTCCTTTTGGTATTTTTGGCATAGTACAGCAGCCATATGGATATCGGAGCTCATACCTGACTGGAGGTACCCAGTGCAAGACGACATTTCTCATCTCTGCTTTACAAGTCATTATAAGCACCAGATAGAGTCAGAACACGCATTGCATGTTTCATACCAAGTCCCTTCAAACATGACTGCAGTTTCTCTGTGGCTGTCTCTATATCCCTTGGCTTAGGAATGTATGTCTAATGGCTGTTGTTAACCGCACTGCGGGAGTTCCACAGTTACACTGCATGGCTGATGGTTGCTGTTGCTCAGTCCCATGGTCTCAGCAGGAGGCCCACACTCTGTTTCTGCTTGAGCCTGGCTCTCAGTTCCACTAGATGAGTGGAGGGGTGTTTTAGGAGGATGCGGGCAGCCCAGGCAGGCAGATTGAGTCCTTATCTTCAGGGCATCTCCACAGTAGGTCTTCTGTGTCTTGGTAGTCAGCTGCAGAATCTCACTATGAACTTGTGTCTGCCAGCTCCAGCTTCTTTGTTGTTGACCTGTGCCCCTCTGTCATCTCTTCCTAACTTTTGTTCTTCCTGTAATCTTTCCACTCATTGGCTGTGTTATTTCCTTGTTGATGGCTTCTTTGAGCCAGCATGCTTGCCACTCATTGGCTGCTGTGGCCACTCAGGTTTCCTTTTGCTTTCCCACAACTGATTTGTCTGTTGCCTTCAACTTGGCTAGCAATCTTTCTTGGACTTTTGAGGTCTCCATGTACTCACAGGGTGCTTCCTGTAAATAACATAATGGGACACATTAAATCACACAGGTGGCATAGGACAGCCTAGGATTTCCCTGGCAGAACCCATGTCTGCATCCAGAATTTCCCGATTCTGTTCCCTTTTGGAATTCTGCCAACAAAACCAATTTTATGAAAACCCTCATAAGGAGGGCCTCAGAGGCTTTAAGGGGAACAACTATTTCAAGATACCAAAGAAAGAAATCAGAGGACTCAATGGGAGTTTGGGCATCTTTTATTATCAAGCAATCCTTGGTAGCACTGGGCCAGAAAGCAAGGATCCACACCAAGCTAACAAGCATAGCAGCACCTGTATGCAGAAGGAAGAGAGAGAAGTCGGATTCTGGTACTCAGCACTGCAGTGTGAGCCACTTGTCTAGCAGACCTTGCCTTCCTTCTCTGTCTCCTGTCTCCAAAGGAGAGAAATGGCTAGTATCCACCACCACCACCCCACATCAACAGGTACGCCTACAGTCTGAGAGCGCCTGCAGGAATGGAGTTGCTGACTGTCTCAGATACAGATAATGGACTATTTGCCACAGAGTCCAAGAGCAGAAACCGTAAAGAAACAAAAGAAACCAGAAATGTAATGATTTAGATTTTGGACTCTTAAAGCACTATAACAAGGGTTGGCCCTCCTTCAGGTGGTCTGGACTCCCTTCTTGATGGGTTTCCTGCCCTTTCTTTCTCTTGACTTAATCCAGGACATGTAAGTTCATCAGCCTTTGAATCCCACTCTTAGTTTTGGATCTCCTTCTGTTTCTTGATCACACACCACTGCTCTCCTTTATCCATTTTAAACCTTAATACAGATGCCTGTTTAGGTTATGATCGACCGACCACTTCTTCCCTCGTCTGCCCCCCAAAAAAACAACCAAAAAAACCCACCAGCCCTGAAATTCACACGTTCCTCCGTGTTATTCTGGGTTGACTAATCCCTTGGGTTTGCCCATCATTTCAGGAGAATTGTTTTATTTCATGGCTGTTTTGTTAGGAGGGAGATAACTTAAGCATACACTAAGGCTCAGGAGCAGAAAGGTGGATTTGATCACAGTTCAAAACACTGAAATACAGCGACACAAAACCTGTCTCCGTCACTCACCTCAGAAGCTGCAAAGGCGAAGTGTTATTCTGGCATCTCCAGGTACCACTTAGTGGGCGCACAGAAGCTGCAATGCATCGATGGGGAGTGGAACAGTTCGTATCCTACCTGTGAACCCATTCAGGAAGCCCCCAGGCCGGCTGAGCAGATTGCATTCGAGAAAGGAATTGTAAGTAGGGGCTGTTATCCATTTTGTTCTTAGCTGTGGTCTCGGGCCTGGCATTACTCTTAGCCTATGCTTAGTGAATATCTGTTCAATGCTGGGTAATGCTTTTGAATGGCTTAACCTTGGCCTGATTGTGGAAGAGGCCTCATGAAATACCAGCTCATGTTTCTAGATAACATTCCCATTCATCACCATTATCAATGCATCTCACAAATCATTCCTATGGGCTTTATTGCAAAGAAGATATAGAATTGTACTCAGTGCCTGAGATCTGTAAGTACCGGCCACTGTGAGAAGCTGCTCCAAGTCTAGATTCAAATACATTCTGAACACATTTATTTTCCTTCAGACTAACTTTGGCCTGTATTTATTCTTGGAGAAATATTAATGACTATATTTAAACCAGAAAACGTAAAGGACTGATCATGTCGAGGACTCAGACCCTCGTGAAGTTCCCTGGGTTTGCAGCTTCTTGGTTTCACAGTAGAGAGCTGAATCTCAGGTCCCCATTTGTAACTTTAAACACTTCCTTTCCCTAGCTTGCCTTTCAGGAGAGCAAGGACCTTTGCAGTGCCACAGAGAACTTTGTGAGAAGACTAAAGGAAAGTGGACTAACGTTGGAGGAACTGAAGTATTCCCTGGAGATGAAGAAAATTAAGTTGAAGGCAGATTTTTTTTTTACTGAAATATCATAGCTAAGCAAAACAGTAACAGAAATACACCTGTGAATAAACTACTGCTGAAGGTGTTTGCAGGTTGTTCCTTACTGAGCTGAAATGGCAAGGTCATGTGACCGTACAATCGATGTAGTGTGTGTACTCTGGGGACATGCATGGGAATTTGACTTAGAATGTAGAAGGGCCAGCTACGGGGGTTATCTGCTCCAGACCAGAGTTGGCAGCATACTAGTGCAGAATACAGAGCTTAATTATTTGGCTGTGTGGAGGATAAGAAATCATGTACGTGATCTGAGTGTACCTCACATAAGACATGAATTATAAGCCAAAAAAAAATCTGAGACAAGAACTAACCTTTCATTCTGGAAAAATATACTTACAACAATTACATCTTTAAAATCACCTATTGAGTCCCATACAGCCCCACGCACTAGAGATGATTGCCAGTGCTATTGATTGTTCTGACAACTTGATAGTAAGTCCCTATCGCTGAAGATACCACATACTTATGACATACTACATGGAGAAAAATATCTGGTATTTAACTGCAAGCTTCATCCCTTTTTTAAGAGAAAGAAAGAACACGAAGTCTTGTGAGTAGGGGCAGTTAGGAGGAGTGGAAGGATGGAAAATATTATAAAAATATACTGTGTGAAATTCTCAAGGAATAATTAACATTAAAATGTTTCCAACAAAACATAATAAATAAAACAACCCATTGAGACAGAAATAGAATTAGGCCACAATCTCTTCCTACACCTGGTTTATGAAGCCAGGTTTCTAAGCCTTATGTGGCGACACTGTTACTGCCTTTTGGATGATTCCCAGCCCCACATCACCATGGGTCTGAGATGGTAGTGTATCATGAATGTATTTTCTTCTCCTTGTTTAAAGAATAGGAGATACAGGAGTCCTAAGGCTTCCCTAAAGTGCTTTAATGTTTTAAAATGGATTTTTGATTCACTTTTTTTTTTCCAGAAAGGGTTGCTGAGATGCAGGAAAGATGGAGTGTGTTCAGGCAACAGCATGTGCCTCGGGTTGGCTTGGATGAAACATGAGCAATAGTGAAGGATAGGAAGGTTAGTTAAATCCAGCTAACAGTGAGTTTTAGAATGTATATTAGAGAATTTGCACTTCTCTTTTAGGCAGAATACATATGGTTTCCAAGCAATGAAATAAGAACACACAGAGGATGATTTCTGATAGCGGCAAGGAAAACCCTCCGTAGCATGGGTGGAGGTGGAAAATAGTTGAGATGGAGAAACAATAAAGGGTTACTACAATGTTTCAAGTATGTTCCCCAAAGTTCATGTTCGAGATGACTCCAATGGGGCTTCCATTACTGTGATGAAACACCATGACCAAAAGCAAATTGGGAAGGAAAGGGTTTATTTGGTTTATACTTCCATTCAGTTTATCACTGAAGGAAGTCAGGGCAGGAACTCAAGCAGGTCTGGAACCTGGAGGAAGGAGCTGATGCAGAGGCTGTGGAGAGGTACTGCTTACTTGATGTGGGGTTCCCCTCTGAATGCTGTGAATATGATTTATTACCATTGGTTAATAAAGAAACTGTTTTGGGCCTATGGCAGCACAGAATAGAGCAAGGTGGGAATTCCAAGCAGATGGAGGAGAAAAGAAAGAGGCAGAGAGACTTTATGTAGCCGCCAAAGCAGACAGACGAGGGATGGAACTTTACTGGTAAGCCATGAGCCTTGTGGTAAAATACATGATAACAGAAATGGGTTAATTCAAGATGTAAGAGTTAGTTAATAAGAATCCTGAGCTAATAGGCCAAGCAGTGTTTTAGATAATATAGTTTCTGTGTGATTACTTTGGGTCTGGGTGGCCAGGAATAAACAAGTGGCCTCCGCTTATACTTACTGGCTTGCTTCTCATGGTTTGCAGAGCCTGCTTTCTTATAGGACCACCAGCCCAGGATGGAGCCCCCAACAATGGACTGGGACCTCCATTGACCACTAATTAAGAAATGCCCTACAGGCTTGCCTAAAGCCCCTTCATAGGGAAGCATTTTCTTAATTGAGGTTCCTTCCTCTCAAGTGATTTTAGCAGTTCTCAACCTGTGAGTCTCAGCCCCTTTGGGAGTCCGACAGCCTTTCACAGAGCTTGCATTTCAGATGCTCTGCATATCAGATATTTACATTATGATTGATACCAGTGTTGTAAAACTGAATGAGGAAGGACTGGGGGGGGGGATGACAAAATACACCATGCAGAGAGAGCTTGAGTGTGGAGTTTATTTAAAAAGAGGGTGTTGGGAGGGGAGGGGGGAGAGAGGGAAGGGAGAGATACAGAAAGGGGGGGCACCAGGAGCTGCTTGCTTGGGCAAAAGAGAGATAAGGAGTAGGTGGAGCTTGTCTCTTAAAGGGACTGTTGCACTATATACTGTTGAACTGCTTGCTGTAAGCCCATGGGTGACTGTGTCCAAGGAGCAGGGCCAAAGTGTGCCTGGATACTAATACTCCTCCCCCTCCTCCTCCTTCTCCTCCTCCTCCTCTTCCTCTTCCTCCTCCTCCTTCTTCCTCCTCCTCCTCCTCTTTCTTCTTCTCTTCTTCCTCCTCCTCCTCCTTATTCTTTAAAAAAGGTGAGGAGTTAGGCATGGCAGATTATGGGGATGAGGGTGTGGACTTCTCACAACTGCTTCCTGCTGATTTGGGGCATGGGGAGCACCTGAGGCAACTGGGGTGCTGCCATGTTCTGGGGTAGCTGGTTGCTTTCACTGCTGTTCAGGCTCTGTGGAACTGTCTGGTGTCTCTTGGACCTGGTGGGGTATTGGCAGAGGAGAGGACAAGGTTAAGCTTAGGAAAAAAAAATTCTTTAGGTCCTGGTGATTGAGGGAGGGCTATCAGGACTGGGGGGGTTAGGGAGGCTTAGGCTCTTAGGGCCTGGTAACTGAGGGAGAGGTACATCTGACCTGTTCCAGGTGAATCCTCCAAGTTGGCTCCCTAGAACTTACAAGAATTCTTTGAGCTTGTGAAAACCTAAGTTTTAGACCCATTAGCATTTTTACCATTTATAATCTGTACTGAAATTTGTTTTGTAGAAATGGCAGCATACTCATGTCGGAAATGATGGTGACAAATGTTTTTGCACAGTGAAAAGTATCTTTTAGGTCTATAGTTAGAAAATGACCAAAGAGAATTTAAAATCTTGATCTTGCAGTATAGTAATTAGTAGTACTCTGTCAGAGCTAGATTAATGGCTTACCAGAATTCTATTGGTTAATGTTAAGACTGTGGAGCCTTGGGGTCCTAATATAGGAGTACTATAATGAAAAGAAGATCTGAAACATGTTTTATTTTTTTAACATCTCAAATCACTTGCCTTTGTCATTACTTAAACATTTTAATCCTCAGACCTTTTTATATCTTGCATGTGCATACCTTAGTCACTTGCATTTGCACACCTTAAGTCACTTTCTTGGACTCTAAGACATTCTTTGATCCTCGCAGGTTCAAGAGACACTGAAAAGTTTCATACCACAAACCCTAGACAGGAGTAAAGCTACTGGCTACCCCAAGATGCGACCAGCACCCAGCTTTCTCAGGCCCCTCCCCTCCAAGACGAAGCCCACAAATAAGCAGGAAGCAGTCTTGAGAATCTGCTGTCCCAATTCCCTCAACCTGCCCTGCCTAACCCCTGCATTTTTATCATAGGAAAAAGATGGAAATGTTATTTTTTTGCTGACCTTCCCTGTCACCTGTGTACCCTGTCCCTTTAAGAGACAAGCTCTACCCACTCCCAACCCCCCCTTCTGCTGAGGCAAGTGGATCCCCTCCTTTCCCTCCTTCTGTAACATGAGGGCCTGCTTGTTGGGGTTTCTGTCCTGCCAGTTCCCATAGTCTTTAGGTCCCAAAGAATCACACAGAAGGTCTACATAAGTTATAAAACCGACTGGCCCATTAGCTCAGGCTTCTTGTTAACTCTTATAACTTATATTAACCCATTGTTCTTATCTATGTTAGCCAGATGGCTCAGTACCTTTTTCAGAAGGGCAGGTCACATCCTGCTTCTTCAGTGTCTGGACAGGACTGTGGAGAAACTTCCTTCTTCCCAGAATACTCCTGTTCTCATTGCTCCACCTCTACTTCCTGTCTGGTTGTCCCACCTATACTTCCTGCCTGGCTACTGGCCAATCAGCATTTATTTAAAACAAATTGACAGAATACAGAATTGTCCCGCACCACCCTTCCCTTTCCCCTTCATAACCCACTAAGTAAACTCTATACCCAAACTCTCTCTCTGCATGATTTATCTGTCTGTCTCTCACCTGTCAGGGTCTCCCACCTGCCAAGGGGACCACTGAGGTCTCGGGTGACCGGCCACTGCCCCATTGAGGTCTTAGGTGGCCCACTGCTGCCCCACTGCTGTCCCTTGTGAGACAGGTCTTCCCACCATGTGTTTATAAACAATAACACAGAGTTTTATAGATGCACAGTTGAATTTAAGTTGCATACATGGATACACATAGATACACATACAGAGTTAAAGCTAACTCACATTCACACATAAGAAATGAAAAGTGAGCAAGAGGAAGCTGGTTTCTCCATCTCTGACTCACACTGTGTAACAAGTAGGCAGAGTAGACAGACAATGCACAGGTCTTTGGAGCAAAGAAAAAAGTGGAGAATCAAAGCTACCAGTGAAAAGCAGATTTGTTACAGGTGAGAGAGAGCTGTTACAGGCAGATAGAATCCCTGTGTGGGGGTAAACTGTGGTGCTGCCTGGATTGGGGAGAAACCACATGAGTCTATGTCTCCTCCCAGTCCCAACCTGGTGAAGTGGTGGCTGGGCACATGGTCACCCATAGCAAAGATGGCGATAGGTCTTCTGACCCTCTCTCTTTGCCCCTAGTTAAGATGGCAGTGGTCACACGGTCACCCATAGTAAAGATGAAGATTAGGTCATCTGCCCTGCCCTCTTTGCCCTTAGTCAAGATGGCAACAGTGACTGGTCACCCATAGCAAAAATGGTGGTGAGCCCATCTGCCCTGCCCTGTGCCTGCCCATGTGTTGTAAGGCACTTAGAATCTACGTGTCTCTTAGAGCAGTTGAGCAGCAGACTCAGAGGATGCATGAAACATACATTTAAAACAAAATCACATCTGTGTGGTCACACACATTCTTTCATACATGAAGTAGACAGGGAAATTCCCCAGCATAAACTGCCAGCCCACAGTCGGGCAGGAAGAGGGACCCACCCTCCAGGCTGGATGGTGCAGAGACAGGATAGGAGAGAGAGAGAGACAGACAGAGAGACAGAGAGAGAGAGAGAGAGAGAGAGAGAGAGAGAGAGAGATTTGAACAGAAGAGTGATAAAGAATGTTTCCAGGCAAAGGGAGGATCCTGCCCCAGACAGGCTAGACTTGGTGGGAGGAATGTCTAAGGGAAGGAGGTGCAGTTTCCATGACTAAGGTAGGAAAGAAAAGTTCCAAAGAATGAGCTCCAGCTTCCCAGAGGTTCAGTATGGACTGTGGCTCAAGCTGGCCTTGGGTCGTCATCTACAAGGTTCAGGGACTGTGGGAAAGGGTGGGCACAAGCCGTACCCCTACATGGTCACATGGGGTCGGGGTTTTAAACCCAAGAGATGTGTGGTTGCCCAGTACGGTTCGCTTTTCAAGCAAACCACAGCTGAGATGAATCCATGCGGAGAGAGCTTGAGTGTGTTTAAGAAGAGGATTTAGGAGGGTAGGGGAGGGAAGGGAGAGGAGAGCTCTCTCTCTCTCTCTCTCTCTCTCTCTCGAGAAGAAGAAGAAGAAGAAGAAGAGAGAGAGAGAGAAGAGAGAAAAGAGAAGAGGAAAGAGAGAGAGAGAGACCTGAGCACTGCTTGCTTCGGCAGGAAGAGGGAGATTGGGCGTGGGCAGAGCTTGGAGTCTGTCTGAGACCAGACTGGCCTCGAACTCACACCGCCTGCCTCTGTCTCCCGAGTGCTGGGATTATAAATGTGTGTACCACCACCGCCAGACCAGAGCTTGTCTCTTAAAGGGACCTTTGCACTGTGTACAGTGGAACTGCTTGCCATAAGGATGACTGTGCCCAAGGGGCAGGGCCAAAGTGTGCATGGATACTAATAATCAGTAGTAAGAGAACAGTTATGAAGTAGCAATAAAAATAATTTTAAGGTCAGGGGTCACCACAACATGAGAATTGTATTCAAGGGTCCCAGCTTTAGGAAGGCTGAAAACTACTGCTTTGGCTTGTGTCAATCTGACATGAAACTATCCAGCACTGGAGGTGATTAGGGTTTATGGATTAGTGTCCTCAGAATGGATTGGTATTGAATATGTGAGTTATCACAGGAGAGCCAATAAAAGAATTGAGTTCAGTTCCATTCCTTCTTTGCCCGTGCCTTATCTTGCCCTTCGCCCCCTACCATGAGACAGTGCAGGCCCTTCAGTTCTCAACTTAACAGACTCCAGAGATGTAAGAAGTAAATATCTGATCTTTGTACGGTACCCAGTCTGGGACATTCCATGATAGAAACACAAAACAGACCGAGACATCCACAGAGAAGATGCTGATGGTGTGAACTATTTCCATGGCAGCAGAAATTAAAATGGAACAGTGTCAATGAGAGTTTTGTGAAACTTATATCTAAACAGTTTGTGACCTGGTTTTGCTACAGATGAAATATTCAAAACCAGCCCTGAATGCTGTGTGAGAGGTACTGAATATATCACCCAGACAACAGTAATGTGAATAGAACTTATGACAGTTATCAAAGACAAGGATATAGTATGGAGTGGGAGTGGGCCTCCTACTGGGAATATTTAAAGGATGAGAAATTCATTAAAGTGAAGAGGGTTTTGTTTCTTTAATAAAAAAAAAAATAGATAGGCATGGCAGAGGCCAGCCTGGTCTATGTAGTGAGTTCCAGACCAGCCAGAGTCACACAAACTCTTTCTAAAGAATAAAATAATAAAAAAGGGAATAAAATGGATCTATGTTTATGGATGAGAGGGAGGAAAAGGAGTTATCAAAAATTAAGGGAACTTAGACGCATCAGGAAAGTTTAGGGTTAGTTGTGAGAGCTGTCTTAGTTTCCTCTGCGCAGTGATGCAATACCCTTACACAAGCCAACTTTTTGGTTTTTGTTTTTTATTTGTTAGCTCACAGCTGCAGTCCACCATGACAGGGAAACTAAAGGCATCCTGAGCTTGAAGTAGCTGATCGTATCATGTTCTCAGCCAGAAGAGGACAATGCACGTGGATGCTGTCGTTGCTCTGCACACATCTTACTACACCCAGGACCCTCTGACTAGGGAATGGTGTCACCTGTGGTGCCCACGGCTTTCCTTGATTAGCATAATCAAGATGATCACCCCCAAGACATGCCCCAAAGCCCATCGCGAGTTGACTCTAAATTTTGCCAAGTGGACAGCTCTATCATAGGAGTCAAAGGGGAAGAAGGATGGTTCAGAAAGGAAATGTTTGGCAATTCTAAAGACTTCAGAGAAATTCCAGGAAATCAGTTGAAGACGTTTGAACTTGCAGGTAAAGGCTGCGTTCTTTAGAAGTGCAGCATCATATTCAAGAACGGAAAGGAGTTTGAAGTTTTGGCGAGATTGCAGGAACACTTCAGAGCAAGAGACTGTGAACATGAAGAGAAGAAGGGCCCTTTAAATCAGGATTGGCAGGAGAGAAAAGAAATGACATGGATAAAACTAAAAAAAGAATGAGTTTTAGTAAAAGAGAAGGCGAAACGATGGGGAAAGTAAGACAAGATAGATGCCTTGGAGAGAAAAGTCTGTGCCATCATGGCACCGAGAGAGCAGAGCAAAGAACTTGAATACATTGGAAAATGATACTTTGAAGACTGAATTTTAAAGATGTCATTTCCTCCAACTTAACTTTGTAGAATTGTCCTTTATTCAGATTCTTATCAAATTAAATCCGTCTCTTACCTTTGTGAAGTGGGGTGCTTTCTTTACCTCTAATATTCTTTCTGCTTACCATTCAAGGCCTACCCTAAATCTCACATCCCTGTCAAACTTCCCCGATGAGCTCAGTTTGTGGCACCATTAGTGTTTGTTATAGAAAGTAAATTATGATGCCACAAAGAGGTTTGGTTTTTGTTGTTGTTGTTTGTTTTTGCTATGCTAATCAAACCCAAGGGCCTTGAACCTGTTAGACAAGTGCTCCATCACTGAACAACATCCCCAGCCCTTGATTTCCTAGATAGAATCTTCTGTGTAGCCCTAATTTGTCTTGAGTTTATAATCCTCCTGTCTCAGCCTCCTAAATGCTACAATTACAAGCTTACTATATCTGGTAAGAACTATTTTTTTTACATTTATTTATTTATATGGGGAGCATTCATGGCATGGCATATGTGTGGTAGTCAGAGGACTATTTGTCAGAGTTGACTCATCCTGGGGATGACACTCAGATCATTATTAGGCTTGGCAACATGCCCATGTAACCACGGAGCCATCTCACTGGTCTAGAACTGCTTTTCAATAGTAGTCCTTTGGGCACACAAATCTGAAACTTTGGGATTAGCAGATTAAAAGTGCCATGTCAGGGCTTGATTTTATTTGTAGATTTATGCTGTATCTAACACTACTAGCCCCTCCACTGTGTCCTTCTGAGTGGTAATTGGTGTCAGACCAGCTTCTGGAGGCCACTTGATGCCTGCCGGTGGGTTGCTAACAGCTGTTGAGCTCCAAGTATATTCTCACACAACAGGAATCCAATAAAAGTATATTCTGTATTTGTTGTACCTCCTTGTGATTCCTGGGGACAAGGGAAGAGCAATGCCCCTAGACCCGGGGTCCCTGAATGCCTCTGGCTTGCTGTCCTGGGAAGGGGTCCTTCTGAGAGTGGGTCTGAACTCCTCATGGTTTCTAGACTGGCTGGATTTTGAGTTGCATCACTCTTATAATTAGGAAAAGAAAAGGAAAACTCTGGCATCAAATTCCAGTCACCCTTCTAACTTAGGGGAAATGGTTGGCAGAGAAGAAAATAAATAATTGCAACACATAATCAAGAAATGAGGGCTGGTGAGGAAGGCGATTAGGCAAATACCACTGCTCTGGTTTGTTAATCATTCACCGAGACAGAGGAGAGTTTCTCCCTGTCCATCTTTATTTAACTGCCTCTGACGGGCCAGCTGTGTGGGTGGAATCCAAGGACCACCTGCGTGGGGAGAATCCAGGGACTTTTTGGTGGAGTAATTACTGGCCACCTTTAGGATATTAGGACCGACTGTCATCTTGGAAGAAACTAGTACGGAAGGGGTCAAGGCAACCTCACAGTGTCGTTTCAGCTGCTACTGCAGGTCAGTGAACTACTTGGGTGGGGGCTTGGGGGTTGGGGGTAAAGCTGGTCATCAGGCCTTTTAGCGTATGTACCTCTGTGTTCTATTCTTTATTTTTCAGATTATAATTTAGGTACATTTTCCTATTCCTTTTCCTCCTCACAAATCCTCCCATACATCCTTTCTTGTTCTCTTTCAAATTCATGTCCTCTTTCTTCATTAATTCTAATTGCACGCATATATTCCTAAATATAACCTGTTCAGTCCATATAATGTTGCTTGTATGTATGTTTTCAGGGTGGAACATTTGGTAATGGACGACTAACTGGTTCTTCCCTGGAGAAGACCACCCCTCTCGCTCCCAGCTTTCCTAAGTCACCTATAGCTCTTTGTGTAGAATTAAGGCGCCATGAGCTTTCTCCCACCTAGTTTTGTATATTCATTGGGATCCTCCTTGTTCAGCTCATGATTGGGAGGTCTTGTTGGTGAGCTGATGTTACTAGTTACAATCTCACAGTAAACTCCTTGATCCCTTGGCTCTTATAACCTTTCTGTCCCCTCTTCTGCAATATTCCCCTTAGGGACAGGAGTGTTTTGTAGATGTATCCATTGGAACTGGACTCCATAACTCTACATTTTGATTGGTCATGGTTTTCTGTGGTGGTCTCCATCTGGTGCAAAGTTAAGTTTTCTTGATGAGGGATGAAGACTATACTTATCTGTTGGTATAATGACAAATGTTTATAGATTATTGTTAGAGGTTATGCTGATTTGGCAAATTAGTGGTTATAGATTCTCTATTAATAACTGTGACTTCACTAGCACTGAGAAATTAGTTAGCTGGGTTTACAGTACCAGACAGGGTTTTTCTCTTGTTGAATGGGTCTTAAGTCCAATTAGAGAGCTTTTGTTTACTGCCAAGGTATGTGTACTACTACTACATCCTTAGGGTTAGTGTGCCATGTTGGTCATGGATGTGGTTCATAGGCATCATAGCTAAGTAGGACTCTTGGTTTGCTTCCTTCTTTTGAAAGCATGTATGGTTCCTTCTAGTACTACAAAAACTATTCCCCAGGGAAAGGGAATTCAAATCAGTTCTAGCTCAGGGATCTCTAGACCTTTCTTCTGAAGTTCATGGTGTCTTCAGCAATAGGGGTAACCAAGAGCAACAGCAATAGGTTTTATGGTTTGGGAGTCTCTTGGAAAGCCCTGGCCAAAAACTCAAAAGAGGGTTTCTCATGTCTGTTGGTTTTTGTTAGATGCTCTTTGGGTATTTGAGGAAGTACCATCAGCCAGCTCAAATAAGAAAAAGTCATTAAAACTACATTTGTATAAGTTAAGTTATAGCATAGTGGTAAAGTGCTTATCTCACATGTGGAAGGCCTTAATTTTCAGTCCTCAATATCACAAGAAGGAAACTAAGCAAAAAGAAAAACAAACAAACAAAAACACTAAAATCTTAACAGTTTGCTAGGTGGTGATGGTGCAAGCCTTTAATCCTAGCACTCAGGAAGCAGAGGCAGGTGGATCTCTGAGTTTGACATCAGCCCAGTCTACAGAGTAAGTTCTAGAACAGCCAGGGCTACACAGAGAAACTCTGACTCAAAAAAAAAATCAAACCAAACAAAACTAGACCAAAACAAAACAAAAAATCAAACTATGTTTGTGTATTTATACATGGAATTATGTGTATTATGGGTTTTTTAAGGTGAAAAGTTTAGAGCTGTATATGGAAGACATTATTGCCTTGGAGTCATCCACCATTTCTGGCTCTTACAGTTTACCTCCTCTTCCTCATAGATTCCTGAGCCTTGAGGGAGGGTTTGATGAAGCAAACTCATTTAGAAATGAGCACTCTGAAGTCTCTCACTTTCTGAACATTGTCCAGTTTTTGGTGTCTGAGTTAATTCCAGTCTACTGCAAGAAAATACTTCTCTGACGAGGGTTGAGTGAGATACTAATCTATGAGTATTGCGATATCAGTAGGAGTTTTATCGTTATGTTCATTTAGCAGAATACTGGTAATAGGCTTTCTTTTAGGTTCACGACCTATCTAATCTCAGGTTCTTGGCCACTTTAGCAGTGCCATGGTTGGGTTTCATCTCATGGAGTGAGCCTTAAATCTAATTTCAAAAAGAGTGGTTGTTTACTCCCATAACCTTTGTGGCACTATTGCACCAGTGTATCTTGCAGGCAGATCTCCATTGTATGTCTCAGAGTTTGTAACTGGGTGATATTGGTGATCACTTTTCTCCTCTTGTAGTGTTCAGGGTACCTTCTAGTACCATGAATGCTAGTTAGTAAGAGTGGAGCCTCTAGTTAGACATCAGCTCAGTTTTTCTGTGTTTGATGACATAAGTATTGCTGCCTTGAGAAACAGGACCTTACCATCAGGTGGAAAGCAATCAATAGCCTTAGAAATAACCTGTGATATTTCGAGGCATTAGATGTCTACTTGGGGTATTGTCTCCTCCATTATATGGTGACTCAATTTAAATTCTTTTCCTATATATCTGTATATACATATATATGGAAATATGCTACTGTATGCATATATGGAAATATACTGCCATATATATATATGGAAACATGCTACTGTAGAGGCTTTCTTTAGGACACTTCTACAGTAGCATGTTTCCATATAATTTTTTAAATGGCCTTTAATATTAGTTGCCCCTCTCCATATTCTCTCCTTTATTCTGCTCTCCCATGCCACTCCCTATTTAATCCACCTATTCTAGTTTTTCTTTTGTCTATCCATAAAACCATGTTGTATGGGTTTGAATTTATCGGCATAGGAAAGGACTTTCTAAAAAGGATGCTGATTGCACAGGCACTTAGACCAACAATTAATGAATGGGACCTCATGAAGCTAGAATGCTTCTACACACCAAAGGACACTATTTGGGCAAAGCAACCACTACAGAATGAAGAGGAAAACAACCTCTTTCAGGAATCTTTACTAGTTACACATCTGGTGGAAGGCTAGTATCTAGACTATATAAAGAAATTTAAAAGGCCCTGGACATCAAGAAAATAAATAAGCCAGTTAAAACCTGGGTACATGACTAAGCAGAAAACTAAGTAGAAAGTTCTGAAAAGATCGCACACAAATAATCAAACACTTAAAGAAACAGTCGACATTTTTAGTCACCAGGAAATGAAAATTAAAACAACTTTGAGATTTCTTCTTACTCCAGTCAGAATGGCTAAGAACAATAAAGCAAACGATGACACATACTAGTGAAGATGCTGGGAAAGGGGAAAAGTTACTCATTGTTGGTGGTAGTGCAAACTGATACAACCATTACAGAAAGTCAGTGTGGAAAGCCCTCAAAACACTGAAAATCAATCCACCACAAGATCCAGCTATACCACTTTTGGGCACACACCCAATGGACTCTACATCCTACTGTGGAGATACTTATTCATTCGTGTTCATTGCTGTTCTATTCATAATAGCCAGAAATTGCAAACAGCCTAGATGTCCATCAACTGATGGATGGGTAATAAAATTCTGATTTGTTTACACAACAGAATATTATTCAGCTGTTAAGGAAGATAACATCATGAAACCCAGAGGTAAACAGATGAAGCTAGAAAAATGAATGATCCTGAGCTCAGTGAGCTAGACCCCAAAAGACAAAATTGTATATTTCCTCTGAAGAGCATGCTAGCTCTTCAGTCTTCAGTGTGTGTCTACAATCTGAACCACAGGGTTAGGTATCTGGTAAGGGACCAGGAGAGAGGAAGGGGTCTCCTAATTTGCCAAATTGAAACCCTCTCCTGCTCCCAGCTGACCTGGGCTCAGGTATCCCCTCCTCTACAAACTGACTTCCTTTTCGGCTTGAAATGAATTTCTCTTCCCATGAGTGGCCTTTGCAGAGGTTGAGTCCTCGTTCTTTCTCCTTGTCACATCTGTGCTCACGTCACCTCTTCACATCCAGGCTGTTTCTTCTCTGACGAAGTGGATATCACAGCATTTATTCCAATGCTTTGTGCCATGTAGATTAAACGGCTACTTATTAAATCCAGGTTTTCTGGCAGAACAAATGTGGGCAAAGCAACCACAGGCTATGTGCCCCACAAGAGCTCCACAGGGGAGGCTTCAGAGAAACAGAGACGCTGTGGCTTGGCACTTCTCTAGGCTCTGGAGAGTCTCTGACCCAACTCTGTTGCAAATGACCGTCATTGCTGCTCTCTGGGTGGCTGTTTTTGGTGAGTAATAGACAAAAATACAGATGGGCAACCAAGAGTTACTCACAAGACTTTAAAAATGAGATGGTTTAGCTAGTGGAGATCCAGTTTCAACAACAAAGGATTTATTTGGTCAGCTGGAGTCGGGGCAGTTTCTAGGTATTTCACCTAGAATTTCTTGCCTAAGTTTCCAAAGCAACCTGTTTCCCAGCGGGAATTTGACATCAACCTATATTGTCTAGCAGCGACTAAACACATTTCATGGCCTGGAGATTGGTCTGGAATGGAGAAGGGAGGAGCATACTTCTACTGGAACTAAGGACAGTTAGTTCTTTATCACTGTTCATTTTTAATAGGGAAAGTAAGATTAAGACTTTTATATTTGAAGAGTTCTATGCTTTCTCTTCTAGATAGCCAAGGCTGGACTTAAATTCATAACCTTTCTTACAGATCACCATGCCTGGCTTATCATATCAGTTCAAATGAAACAGTAAGGTTCTGTTAAGGCAAATCTACAGGAAATTTGGCTTTTTATTGATGCTCTCTGAGCAGAGATGGGTAATATATGATGATGAAATTTGTGACTGTCTCCTTTTTAGAAAAGTTATTTTATATAGTAGAGAAGAGAACAAATGTATGTCCTCTGTCATCATCATTATTATCACTTATCAACAGGCATATCTGCACATCGCTCATGGGTTTGTGACATGGGGGATAGTACATTTACGATTTTTTTGTTGTTGTTCAGAGGAGAAGAGAACTGTTCTCCCTCTACAACTAAAGCACTAAGATGCTCTGTCTCAGCGTGTAACGTTTGCTGTTTCTGTCCTCTTGGAGTCTAGGTAAATGTGGTCTACCACCCGATATACCCGGTGCCTTGCTAGTAAGTGAGACAAACAAAACAGAATTTGAAAGCTATGAATTCCTGAAATACAATTGCCGCCCTGGCTACATTAGAGCAACTTCAGGCCAGGCTATTTACTGTGAAGCTGGGGGGACATGGACCATTACTATCTCCTGTGTCAGTAAGTACCGGCATTTATTTTTCTCACTTACGTACTTACCAGTTTTGGATCATTGGCTTGGGTTATAATTACTGAATCTTAAGTCACTAAGGAACTAGCAAATTCATCAACTAGTATTTCGAATGTACACAAGTATGAATCTTCTGAAAATCAGAAGAAAACTGAGTAGACAACAAGAAATAAGCTAGTGACAATGAAGAATGCTTTACTATGCTGGGTAGATTTATGTCAACTCGACACAAGCCAGAATCATCAAAGAGGAGGGATTCTCAGTTGAGAAAATGTCTCTGTAAGCTCAGGATGTAGACCAGCCTGTAGGGCAATTCATTAGTTAGTGATTGATGGGGGAGGACCCAGTCCCTTGTGGATGGTGCCATCCCTGGGCTGGTTGTCCTGGGTTCTGTAAGAAAACAGACTGACTAAACCATGAGGAGCAAGACAGTAAGCAGCAATCATCCATGGCCTCTGTATCAGTTCCTGCCTCCATGTTCCTGTCCTGTTTGAGTTCCTGCCCTGACATCCTTTGATGGTAAACTGTGATGTGGAAGCGTAAGCTGAACAAAACCTTTCCTCCCATGTCGCTTTGGTCATGGTGTTTCATCACAGTAACAGTAACCCTAACTAAGTTATCAGTAATGCGCTAGACACTTCTTTAAATAAATATTGGGACTAAGGCCTGGTGTGAGATAGTGAAAACCTTCAATTCCAGCACTTGGGAAGCAGAGGCAAGCAAGGACCTCTGTGAGTTAGGCCAGTCTGGTCTACATAGCAATTTCTAGGCCACCAGGACTACATAGTGACAGATCATCTCTCAAAGACGAAACACGGAACACAACAAAGAGACGAAAAGAAAAGTAAAGAAAAGAAAAGAAAAGAAAAGGAAAGGAAAGGAAGAATTGGGCCTAGTAGGATGGTTTATCAGGTAAAGGTGACCTGAGGTGATCCCTGTAACTTGTGGAAAGGTGGAAGGAAAGACTTGACCCTTTAGAGTTGTCCTCTGAGCTCCACAAGCACGCTGTAACCAATTCCCAAGCAGCAATAACAGCAACAATAATAAAAATAGTAATGATAATAATAATGATAAAATATCCTGGGTTTAAGTGGCCAGAAAGTAGCAATCTTACCTCAAACACATGGGGAACATTTGCTTTTATATTCAGAATCTGGAAGTTTTTTTTAAATATATGTGTGTGTGTATGTGTGTGTGTGTGTGTGTGTGTTTGCATATGTATATGGGAAAGGAAGGTGACTACAGTGGCTGGTGAGTATGCTTAAAATACAATGCCATACCTATATGAAAGTGTCATAATGAAACCCACTATTTTTATACTAATTTAAAAATTAAGTAAAATCATGCAGAAAACAAAATATTTCTTGGATTTGGAAGAGCAGCTAATTCATTGAGAGCAGGGAATGCATTCTGTACTGTCCCCCAACAGTAATGACACACTATGTCTGCGTTCTCTTTTTTGTTTCTTTTTATACTCAAGAAAATGATTCCTGCTAAAATATACCAGGGTGATAAAAAGAGATCAAACTTTTTCCCTCCAGAACAAAAATTCAGGAGTCTGATTTAGAGATAAATGCGACTCTAAACATGCAGGCCTTCCTAAATGAGGGGTCGACATAAGTCTGTTAGTTTCCAATGGTAGTACCTGTGAATGGTGGGATCATTTACCATCGTTTTAATTTTTCTCTAGAAAAATCATGCAGGAATCCAGGAGACTTACCAAATGGACAAGTAGAAATTAAGTCAGACTTCTCTCTTGGATCACAGATAGAATTCAGCTGCTCAGAAGGGTGAGTGTGAGGTAATTTATAAATAATTCCAAGTTAACTTTAGAAAATAACTGCTTTCAAATTTTAAAGTGATATAAAGAATATGTATTCAGAGTTATCACTTCCACTCCATGTACCTTATTCCTTCCTGTGTTAAGAATTTACGTTTATCAAGTTTCTTTTCTATCTTTGCAGTGTTCCTCATTCTAATACAAGTCAAGAAATTAGCACATGCTCATAAATGTCCCTTTCTGATAACAGGCTTAGCTCATGTTTAAGCTTTTTATATAGGGAAGTTGGAAGGGTGAATAGTGATGTTATGATCATATTTCATTGTATACATGTGAAATTCTCAAGAATAATGAATGTAAAAAAATCCCTGAATTCTGCTGGATTTAACAATGCAGATCTTTAACCCTGACACTTAGGAGGCAGAGACAGGTGGATTTCTGTGAACTTAGGTGGGCGTGTGAAAGGGCTCTAAATCCCTGAGCCATCGCTTCCTTGTTTTTTATAGGAGCAGCTGGTCCAGTTTTCACTGCTGAGTAATGTACAATTTTAATGCGTACATTAATTTAAATATGTAGGTCATTTGTAACTTTCACTTAAAATGTATTTTGAAATATTGACTTAATTTAGCATACCAAGTAATGGGTTCCATTATGACATTTTTGTTCCTATGTGTCACCATACTTTTTGGCTTTTACATTAATCTGTAACATACAAGGAGGTGGGCACATTATGGCATCTTTAAGCTTGTATCATTATATGTTGTTCTACTTCATCCCTCTGCCCCAAACCCTCTGCTATGACTCCTTAACTGAGAAAACATAATTTCTTCATTTTAATATATGTTTAATCACCGTTATACTCCTTTATTTAAAGTGGGGATTCCATTAAAATCGTTGACCTTCTCCTATCTAGGTATATCTTAATTGGCTCATCCACTAGTTACTGTGAAATCCAAAGTAAAGGAGTTGCCTGGAGCAATCCTCTCCCAGAATGTGTAAGTAAGTAAAGACACTTTTTGCCTTGGTTATAAATATTCTTAGGGAATGATTTTGTGCATCCTGCCTGACATGTGTGCCCTCCACATACATTTTGCAAGAATTTTATCATGGTTAACATGCCCCCCCCACCATTTCTTTCTCTTCTACTAATTTCTCAGGTGTCAAGTGTAGGCCCCCTCCAGACATCAGCCATGGAAGGCACAGTGGTGGAGGTGAGGACTTCTACACATACGGCTCCTCCGTCACCTACAAGTGCCAACCCAACTTCTCACTCCTTGGCAGTGCCTCCATCACCTGCACTGTAGTGAACAAAACAGTGGGTGTTTGGAGCCCAAGCCCTCCCACCTGTGAAAGTAAGTCCTAGGGGCAAATTCTGCTCTGCACTCATCACTTTACATTTTGCTTAAAAGAAAAAAAAAAGAAGGTGAATTCATTGTGGGAAGTAACAATTTAAAGATAAATGAATGAGTGCGTATATGCATCTATTAGTTGACTAAGAGATACTCAATGCGTTAGAGTGGCAAATATCAACATATCACATTGATTTGGGAAATTAAGAATTTCTTGTTCCACCCACAAAATAACTGCTCTAACTGTTGGACCGTGCCCCCATTCTATAGAGTAAAAAGCCCAGTGTCTGAACATGAAATCCTGCAACCTCCACTCTGGAAAGCTCCACCCTGTTTTAAAGTTCCACCCCCTTTCCAAGAAACCCTATCTAAGCCTATCTAATCTTGTTCAGTTCTCACCCAAGCAGAGGCAGCCTTCATCCTAATTCTTTCCCTCCCAAATATATCTCTTGTGTGAGATTGTTGTGTGGTGTGACTTTGTGGTATTCCTTGGCTCTTGGTTGCCAGAATACCTTTTCCTTCTGAGCTGTAGGTGTTCCTTGACCCCTGACTGCCAGGATGCCTTTCTATTGAGCTGTAACACTTACCCTGAGTCCTGCTGAATCGAATTTTTTTTGCCTCCTCTGGGTTTACAGTCTGCTGGCTGTGGTGTTTGCAGACACCCCCCAACTCCACACACATATAATTTATATTATAATTTGTTTATAGCCTTTGTAATGTTGAGGTATGATCCTTCTATTCCTGCTTTCTTCAGGAATTTTATCATGCAGAGATGCTGAGCTTTGTTGAAGGTGTTATGTGTATAAGTTGAGATGATCATGTGATTTCTGTACTAAGTCTACTTAGTATGCTGAATATATTACCTTATGATTTACTTACGCTGAAACAACACTGGATCTTTAGAATGATGCCAGCTTGGTTACGGCATATGAATGCTTTAATATGTTTTTGGATTTGGCTTTTAAAATTTTATTGAGGGGGTTTTAAGTCTGTTTTGATCATGTGGGCCTTTGGGATTGAACTCAGGTAGTCAGGCCTGGCCCGTAAGAGTCTTTATCCACTGAGACATTGACTTTTACCCTTTGCCGTTTTTGACATCTCGACTAGGCCATGTACGGGAGGGAGTCCTTCTCATGTCTATTTTGGGTTCTAAATGCCTCTTGTATTTGAAATCTTTCCTCTAGATTTGGGAAATTTTCTACTATGCTTTCACTGCACTAGGTAGATTCTGTATGCTTTTAGGATTATTGTACTTGTTTCTTCTGTCCTGGGGAGTCTTAAATTTTCCACCTTGGTCTGTGATGATTAATCTTACACATCAACTTGACAGTACTCTGGAAGATAGCCTCTCTGGCATGCATATAGGGGATACCTTCATTGTGTTAACTGGGGTGGAAGAGTTGTTCACTCATCCTCCTTTTCCCCGCAACTGCTGCTCTGGGCCTTTCCTCCCTCGGGACTGGAGCAGGCTACAGAAAGACTTCCTAGCCTGGGTCTGGTTTGTTTTCCTTCACGTCCACAGGGTAGCTTAGGTGTACCTTTCATGTGCCTGCCCAGCTGCTGCCTCCAAAGCCATCAAGTCCTGGGACAAAAGGAACTTTTCCTCACGGCTGGCCCCATCTTCCTATCTCATCAAAATCCACAGCCGGACCTGAGGCTTTTCTGGAGAGTCAGACTTCCTGACTTTCTGTCTGGCTTAACTTTTGGGTGCCTTCTGCTCCCCTACTCCACAGAAAACTGAGCAATGGAGGCTGTGTTAGAGCGGCTTCTCTATGTCAAGAGTCTCCCCCTGCCTCTTTTCTGGCAACCTTTTCAATTACTTTGCGGATTTCTAAAGCTCTTTCTCTATTTCCAAATAAAGTCTATTTTTTCTTATTCCGACTTCTTCACGGGCTTTTCCAGAGGCATCCTCTAGTTGTCTTCAATAAAATTTCTATTACTATTTATATTAATTCTCCAAGTTACATTTTTTGTGGTACCCAGGGCCTCATGCATACTCGGCAGGCACTCTTCCACTAATCCATATCCCCAGATCTCAAATTGTCTGAGACGTGTGTGTGTGTGTGTGTGTGTGTACATGCACACACACGTAGGCAGGTACAAGAGTGCCATTGTATGTATGTGGAGGTCAGAGAACAAACTTGGAGGTTGGTACTGACCTTTGACCTTGAAGTACCCCCTTTCCACCTTGAAATAGGGTCTCTCTATGTATGCCTCCCAAGGACTGAGATTAAAGGTGTGCACTACCATGTCTGGCATTGCATCTATGCTGCATACACCAAGATAACTGCCCTTACATCATTAGGGAAGTCTCCTGTCTCATCATAGGACCGCTGAAATTACAGATATATGCTACCATGCTACCATGCTAAATTTATATGTGGGTTCTGCGGATTAGAATTTAGTTTGTGTTCACTCTACTCACTGAGCTGTTGTCCCTATACCCCTTAACTTTTAAAATCTACTTGTCTTTGCTCATAATTCTTCAGGGATCAGCTGTCCTCAGCCATATGTTTTATATGGAGTAATTGATTCTGGATTTAGAACTACTTATAAATACAAAGACTCTGTTAGATTTGCCTGCATAAAAGGGACCATCCTCAGAGGCAAAAATACAATCTCTTGTGAAGCTGATGGCAACTGGCATCCTTCTCCCCCCGTTTGTGAACTCAGTAAGTATGGGCCATAAAGGAATTTCATTGTTTGGTACATAAGGATATTCAGGTATATTTGTGTGGACAGACTTTCATGTCTAGATTCTGAATCACAAAATTTTTAATTTGGATGAATAATTTTTAACCTTGTTTTCTTGTTGGAAAGAAGGATGACTTTAGTACTCCTTGCAAGGTCTTCTGTCATACACGGTTATTCACACTCCAGTCCTAAGGAGAAGCACTGGTATTGTAGACATAGAAGATTATTATATTTATATCATTAATTTTTGGTAGTTAATAGATACTTGTCTAACAAAATGGTGCTTGAAAGACAGGTAATAAAATGTACCTTTTTAATTTGTACAGAAGTAATATATGGACTAGACAATATAAAACAATTAACTTGTGGATCTTTTTAATAATGATAAAAATTCTAATGTTAACTTGGAACTAGTCTTGGTTCCTAAGGGAAGTTAAAGCAATTGATCAATTCTGGACAGTATTATTACCCTAATTTGGCAGATGAGGAAACATTTTCAGAAAGTAAATGACTTCTCAAGATCACACAACTGCTAAGGGGAAGAAGCCTCTGATGCTTTATGTTCTGGGTTTTACACTCCTGAGGCATCTTGGGGAGTTCTGTAACATTGTTACAAGTAGTGGGGCAGATCTCTATACTGGAGAAACATCTATTAAAGTGACCAAAATTAGTAAAGAAACAATTCAGTGTGTCTTGGAGAGTACTCAAAGGAGTTACAACAAATTAACAAGAATTTTTTTTTCCAGAAAATCCAAGGATACTGGATAGAAATATCGAGAGGCCACTGTATTGAGCTAGTAATAACACCATCTCATTGAGAACTGTTTCTGTGAAGTCATAAATGGAAGCTCCCATCTGCTGTGGGGTGAAAGATATGCTTGGGATGGGCTGCTATTGGATGGTGTATGTTTTCTAAAGTTCCGTGCTGTGAAAAGCTTATATTATGCAGATGTGAGCAACCAGACATCAGGTCTGTTCCTCCATCCACCTTCCATGGCATAGGATGGAGAAGTCAGGGGAGGGAGCTGCTCAGTTGTATCCTCCTGTTTCTGAACAGCTCTGTCTTGGAAGAGAAATGTTCTAGTAGGGTGGCCAGCAAACTGTCACCTCCACTTTCCTCATTTTATAGACTTGAAAATAAGTGAATATTGGTGGATGTCATGCTCTTGACTCTGGGCTGTAGCCTATGTGTGCATGGTAGTGGGTACAGCTGGATGCAGGACTCCTTACTGACAGCCCCCACCCCCGTTTTCCCATCTCACAGCCCCTACACTGCGAAAAGGGTTCTGGTGAAGGAACTGACTTATTCTTTCCAGTTCCTGTCTATAGCACAAGAAAGCTACATTACAGGAATTAAGTCAGTCTCAGAAAGACAAACATCTTATGTCTCCTCTCCTTTCTGGTTTCTAGATTATGTATCAATGCATAAAATCCTGTATGAGTATGCACTGTAAAGGTAGAATTGAAACAAGGACAAAGGGGACTAGCAGAAGGGGCAGGAACGAGAAAAGGCAAGTGGGGTTGGGAAGAGATCTGCTCACTGTAGATACTGTCCACTTGTATGAAAATTCCTTTCTGAAGCACAGCACTAGGGGTAGTTAACATACACAGGAAAATCAAATAGAAAAGAATATTCTAGAGTAGAGTTAGAACAATCTTCAGAGACTTTGAACATCCTACACCCCAAGAGCCCCCTGACTTTAACTGGGCCTGACTATAAAGTAATACATGCCCCCAGGGTTTTGTTTAGAAAAAACCAAACACTGGGGCAATCAGATAATATTGAAAGCTAGCCATTGTACATACTTCTACAGAGGTATATTAGCCAAAAGTGCAACAAGAGAGTCAAAGAGAAAAATTAGTTTTTCCAGGTAGTTAGGAAGACAAGGCTGTGCTTTCTGAGGTATGTCATTAGATGCCACTTACTTGAGTGAAATAGATTCAACTTAATGTATGCCAATCAAGACACAAACAAATAAGGAAACAGGAAAAATAACAACAAATCTTGAAAGTGATGAGGGGGAAATAGTATTCAAATAGCTATTACTTTATATGTACAGTTGTCAAGAAATAATGGTCAGATATGAAGAAATCACAAGGAGTAACTCACAAGGAAGGCAAAATATGGCAATGAAAACTGCCTTGGATTGGCCAAAATATAAGACTAAACAGAAAAGATTTTCAAAATTGTTATTATAAATTGTAGGCAGAGACCGCTCATTCATTTTCCGACTACCCAGACCCAAAATAATCACACAGAAACTGTATTAATTAACAATACTGTTTGGCCAATAGCTTAAACGTATTTCTAGCTAGCTCTTATATTTTAAATTAACCCATCTCTATTAATCTGTGCATCACCATGAGGTTGTGATCTACTGGCAAGGTTCCGCTGGGCTCCCTCGGGCATCTTTCTCCTTTGGTGGCTACATGGTGTCTCTCTGACTCTGTCTTCTTTCTTCCTCTATCTGCTCGGAATTCCTGCCTTACTCTGTTCTGCCCTGCTGGTAGGCCAAAGCAGCTTTATTCATTAACAAATGGTTCACAGCATACAGAGGGGACTCCCACATCAATAAACAGGTTTAAAAGCTAAAGGAAACATTCTTTGAAGAATTAAAGGAAAGTATTATGATATCTCATCACACAGGAACATCAATAAAGATAAATTATTTTAAGAATGAAATGCAAATTTGAGAATTGAAAAACATAGTAAGTAATTGGAGAATTTGCAAGAGGAGCACAATAATAAACAAGAATAAATGGAGAGAGACTCAGTGCCTTTAGAGATAGAAGCATGGAGAGAGACTCAATGCCTTTAGAGATAGAAGCATGGAGAGAGACTCAATGCCTTTAGAGATAGAAGCATGGAGAGAGACTCAATGCCTTTAGAGATAGAAGCATGGAGAGAGACTCAATGCCTTTAGAGATAGAAGCATGGAGAGAAAGACTCAGTGCCTTTAGAGATAGAAGCAAGGAGAGAGAGACTCAATGCCTTTAGAGATAGAAGCATAGAGAGACACTCAATGC
>LOEQ01002692.1:285029-301409 GCA_001685075.1 Bramus lutescens
AAGCATGGAGAGAGAGACTCAATGCCTTTAGAGATAGAAGCATGGAGAGAGAGACTCAATGCCTTTAGAGATAGAAGCATGGAGAGAGAGATTCAATGCCTTTAGAGATAGAAGCAAAGAGAGACACTCAATGCCTTTAGAGATAGAAGCATAGAGAGACACTCAATGCCTTTAGAGATAGAAGCATGGAGAGACTCAATGCCTTTAGAGATAGAAGCATGGAGAGAGAGACTCAATGCCTTTAGAGATAGAAGCATGGAGAGAGAGACTCAATGCCTTTAGAGATAGAAGCATAGAGAGACACTCAATGCCTTTAGAGATAGAAGCATGGAGAGAGACTCAGTGCCTTGAGAGATAGAAGCAACAGAGATTATGCGATTTCTAGCATAGAAGGAAAAAGGGAGAAAAGAGGAGCAGATTACATGAGGGATTTTAACAAGAGTATGAGAAAGAGAAGAGAGTTAAAGGTAGAGAAAATTATTCAGAGAAAAAGCGATCAAATATTTTCCAAATTTATCATAAATCTATACATTCAAGAAGCTCACTTGTAACTTACGAAGGTTACATTGTAAAAGTTCAAGACCTGGAGATAACATAGTGAAAAATTTGAAAGGTAAAAATAAATAGAAAATGTTTTCAAGAGAAAGCAGCAAGAGAAAAACAGCACATCAACAAAATTAACATCTGGGTTTCCATTAGAGATGATGGAAGCTGCATGGCAGTGAGTGAGAAGATCTAGTTAAAGTGAAGAAAACCACGAACTAACAATCCAGCAAAACATCTATACCCATATTATTGAAACACCACAGCATATAAAATTACTACTTTATAAAACTTTATGTTTCATGTATTTATGATGGTGGAGAGAAAAACAGAGTATATATATTTATAGCTTCCCTTCTCTCTCCAGCTACCTCCTTATTGTTCTTGTGCTGGGGACCAACCCCACATCTTTACACATGGTAGCCAAGCCCTTATATTGCTGGGTTATACACTCTATGATACACTCTTCATTTCTTTCTGTATATTCCAGCCAATATTTGCTGTTTTTATTGTCAAATACATCTTTGTCTGCTGCTAAAACATGTGTTATTATTATTAAATGCAATGCATTTCTAGATACACTTATTAATTCAATTATTTTCATTTTTATAGCATGCTCCTTAAAATCAGTTGTATAAAAGAAATGGGCATCAATTGACTCTTTGTGTCCAGTTTCCACATCTGGGAATTCAATCAACTGTGGATTTAAAATATTGAAAAAATATATCTTATTAAACATGTACATTCAGAATCTTTCCCTGTTGATAGCTCCTAAACACTCTAGTGAAACAGGTATTTACCAATATTGACATTATCTTAGAAACATAAGCAACAAAAGAGGTAACTTAAGTATATAGGAGGAGGAGGTATGTAGGTTGTGTGGAAACATTTATTTTATACTACAGACTTGAGATTCTATGGACTGGGGATTTTTGGAAGTCTTGCAAACCCATCCCCATTACTAAAAATGATAGATGATTTTATCATCTCCTTATTTCTTAATTATCTATACAATGATAATTCATGTGCTCATGTTTTCCTCTATGCTTCCAGGCAGAACACGCTCCTCTCTTATTTCTTGTAAAGATGATCTTTTAGCAAGAATAAATAATATCAGAATGGTTATTATAAAAATCCTGACATATTTACCAAGATTTATGGAAAAATTAGAGTTCTATACACTACTGGTATATTCCAGACCCTTTAGAAAATGATTTCAACAGTTCCTCTAAAGTTTGAACATGTGGTTACTGTTTGATTCAGTTACTTCCCTAGGTATCTCTCAGAGAGAAATAAATACAGATATCCACACAGGAGATTTTGCATGAGTGTTCAAAATAGCATTGTTCTTAACCACCAACAACCCACATATCCATCCATATAGTGATAAATTGGGATAGCTATACAATGGAATAGCATTCAGAATAAAAATAACAAGTACTGAGAAATGCTGAGCATGAATTAATTTTAAAGTATGGTGTCTAGTAAAAGAAGCCAGCTACAAAAAGAAAACATATTGTTTGATTCTATTCATTTAAAAAGCTCAATGTAGGAGTAATGTTAAAAATATGGGGTTTCTTCAAAAGATGACAAATATATCCTGGAATTGGATAGTATGGAAAGCTCACAACTATAAGAATATTTAAAAACTGTCCATCTGTACTTTCTGAAGGGTTTTACCGTATGTCTCATGGTGAATGTTTGGAGATACAATGCAATGAACATCAACTCTGTAGACACATGTGTTATGTTTGAACTAGCAGTACCAGGCAAGGTCTCAAAGCCTAGGCTCAAAAACGTTAGTGTTTTATTTGCTCTTGTTCTGAGTTTTCCCAGAGGAGGGACATGATTTGTTCATTTTCGCTAGTCAGGACAGGAAAACACACATAGTTTTGGTTGTCTCTGAAAAATTTCCCATCATGTTCTTTTAATAAGCCTAACACTTGAATTTAGAAACAAAACAGCTGTACAATGGAAAGAAGAATTACTGTTGAGTGCAGTTGGCACAGCACACAGAGTGCATTTGGTGGTGCCTTTGGTAAGAACCTGCCAGGAGCTGGGTCAAGCTTGGCAAATGTCCTTATACATTTTCTGGTGTGGTCAATGTGAGCTATGGAAGACTAGTTCCTCTTGGTACCCTTTGATGAGACATGCTCTCTGAGTGCTACGGCAGCCTTATTAGCAATGTCCTTCTCTCTTGTTACTGTTTTATGTGCAGATGGTTGCACTAAAATACCAGACATTCCACATGCTAGCTGGCTACAAAGTCTCCCACCCAAAAAGGAAGATATATATCCGGTTGGGGCAATGTTACAATACCGCTGTCATCCTGGCTATGAATCTGCTACAAGAGAGAGGACGACTCTGGTTTGTCAGAAGGATTTCACCTGGAGCCCATTCAAAGGATGCAAGGGTGAGTTTTTGTTTTCCAGATATGTGTACATATTAAATGTCTGATAGCAGAACCAGATAAAACCCAATTAAAGGTAAAATTATAGGTTAATTATGAACATAAAAGCAAAATTTCTCAGAAAAACTGTAAACTGAATTAAAGATCACATCAAATAGATAATCCACCATGGTCAAGTCAGCTTCATCCCAGAGATGCATAGATGAAGCATTTGTAACAATAAATGTAATCCATCAGCAAATAAACTCAAGGACAGAAATCATGAGGTCATCTCAGTATCTATAGAAACTGTATTTGAGGTGCTCAGCATCTCTTTATGATAAAAACTCTGGAGAAACTAGAGATTCACAAACATATTGCAATATAATAAAGGTAATATACAAAATGCCCACAGTCCATACCATGCCAAATGGAGGAGAACTCAAAGCGTTTTCACTGAAATCTGGAAGGAGACCAGGCTTCCTACAGCTTCCATGTATGTTCAATATAGCATTTGAATTCTTAGCTAGAACAAAGAGTTCAAGAAGACACCTGAAAATGGAAATGCATAATTTGTTCATAGATTAGTATAATTAATATTATTAAATTTCCCATTTTATCAAAACCAACCTGTGATTCAATATAATACCTATCAAAATTCAAATGGAATTCTTCATAGAAATAAAAAACATAATTTTAAAACTCACATTGAAATACAGAATCCCCAGGATAGCCTGGAAAAAATCCTGACCAATAAAAATACCACTGGAGGTATCACCACTCCTGATTGCAAAGTTATATCATAGAGCTGTAAGTAGTAAACACGTTGTGGTACTGGCATCAGAACAGATACATTGACCAATAGAGTAGAACTAGAGACTCAAATATAAGATTGTACTCCTAAAACCTTCTGGTTTTTACCAAAGAGACCAAAAGTACACATTGGCAAAAATACAGCATCTTCAACAAACGGGGTTGGACAAACTGGATATCTACATGTAAAGGAATAAGACTAGATCATTATTTCTTATTTCCAAATGGATCAAGGATCTCAACAATATCTGATACCGTGAATCTGTTAAAGTGTATAATAGTGAATATGTTTCAGCTTATATGCACAGAAAAGGACTTTTTGAACAGTACTCCAGTGGTATAGGCAACAAAACCAGCAAGTGACAAATGAGACCTTATGAAACCATGAAGGTGTACAGCAAAGGACACTATCATTTGGATCAAGAGGCAGCCTACAGAATGGGAAAATAACCTTATCAGCTATTTACCTGACAGAGGGCTAATGCCTAGAATATACTAAGAACTAAGAAAACCAAACATTGAGTATCCTAGTTTGCTTTTTATTGATGTTATAATCATGATGAATAGCAAACTTGAGGAGAAAAGGATTTATTTCTGTCATATTTCTATGTCACCATCCATTATCGAAGGAGTCATGGCAGGAACTGGAGCAGTGACCGCCGAGGAATTCAGCTTACCAGCTTGCACCTCATGGCTTGTTCCATGTTCTTTCGTATATAACCCAAGATTACCTGCCCAGAGGTGGCACTGCTCATCATGGAGTGGGCCCTCCTACATCAATCATTAATTAAGACAATGCCCCACAGACATGTGTTGTAGGACAGGCCACTTGTTTGTTTCCTGGCTGCCCAGACTCCCAAAATAACCACACAGAAACTGTATAAATCAAATTACTGCTTGGCCCATTAGCTCTAGCTTCTTATTGGTTAACTCTTATATATTAATTNCTTGTTTGTTTCCTGGCTGCCCAGACTCCCAAAATAACCACACAGAAACTGTATAAATCAAATTACTGCTTGGCCCATTAGCTCTAGCTTCTTATTGGTTAACTCTTATATATTAATTTAACCCATTTCTATTAATCTGTGTATCACCATGAGGCTTTGGCATACCAGGTAAAGTTCCAGTGTCTGTCTCCAATGGGGCTACATGGCTTCTCTTTTACTCTGCCTCCTTTCTCCCAGCATTCAGTTTAGTTTTCCCCATCTACCTCTATTCTACCCTATTACAGGATCAAGACAGTTTCTTTATTAACCAATGATATTCAGAGCATAAAGAGGGAAATCCATATTAGACATGCCATAGGACAATCTTATAAAGGCAATTCCTCAGCTGAGGTTACTATACCAGCATAATTAAATGTAACACATCTTTATATAGTTTAAATAATATTATACAACATTACCCTCTTTTGTCTAAATAAAAAGGAAGGGTTTTAACTTTGACATAGTAACACTATATACCACGAGAACAGTTATCAAATAAGGATTATATTTACAGTATCCAGTCCATTTGTATTTGGCAAGGTCATAGAAAATACTACATTATTTATTTTATCTTGGCAAGTCCAAAGCTTTGTACCTTATTGACCTTCTAGCACAACTAAAGAAAACTGTAACTTTAACTATCTAATCTTCAATTTCATCAAAGACCCCCAGAAGAATATAATATGACCTGAGTAAACAGAACATGCAGTGCAAACAACTTCCAAAATGACCGAGATATCTGACTGCCTGAATAGTCACCCATGGTTCTCTGCAACATTGGAACATCCAATATTCAGTCTACAGGTCTAGAATATCTGGCGGACTTTTCTATGAAGCAGGAATTTTGAAGGACTCCCCTGCCTTGTTTTGGAAAAGTTTGGCAATTGTTTTCCTTTGTGTCCTGCATGTCCAGTTTGGATGGTATACCGTCAGCAATTGAGGCAAGGTCAGTTTCTTGCCCAAATGGCTAACTTTGCCACATTGAAAGCAAACTCCATACAGAGGTTCTTTAATACCCATCATCGTTTCTGAAGTAAATTGGTGCTGCCAGGAGCTGACATGTCTCACTGTCATCAAAAGCCCTATGTTAACAAAACATTTTAAATGCTATATTCTGTAAGTCTTTGAAGTATTTGAAGAGAATCTCTTATATATCTAAAATATATCTGTTTAACCTTGAAAACATACCTAATATGACTATGTTTGATTACTATAGATGACTAACTACTAACCTGAATTTCTTAATTATACATTACATTTTTAAATGAACTGCATAGGTACAATACCCCAAATAATAGTAGAAACATACATACATTATAACAAAAATAACTTTAAATTTGTATCAACATATCAAATTCCATACCAATGTAAAATATTTGAGGTTAATTGTTATCATTTTATCTTGTATTTCTATATTCACCTTAAATGATGACAAATATCCATAACTGACCAAATGACCAAAAATCACCCACTCCGCTATTGGGAATGTGGGTTTGTGTTCTCTAGAATTGCTTCCTGCTGTCTGTGGGGGATGGCACCTTTTGTTTGTTTGTTTAAGATAGAGTTTCTCTGTTGCTTTGGAACCTGTCCTGGAACTACTCTCTGTAGACCAGACTGGCCTCAAACACACAGAGATCTGCCTATCTCTGCCTCTCAAGTGCTGGGATTAAAGGCATGCACCACCACTGCCTGGCTCCTTTCTTCTCTTCATTGGCATTAACCCTTGCTGTTGATTGTGATGGGCATTATGGATTCTTATCAGCCCTTCTTTGTATATCTACTCCTTTAAATAAATTTATTCATTCTTATCATGACAGCATCTTTATGGAACCTTAGAAAATTCAGATAATGGTTAAGTCCTGGGAAAACTAACCATAACATTTGTTACCCAGTCTCTGTGCAATGGGAAAGTGCAAGGCTTATCTGAAGTTCTGGGTAGAATAGTCTGTAAGCATGGACCATCTCAGTCAGCAGCCTTGAAGCTTTCTGTATATAGAACTCTGAGGAAATCGCAACAGACGCACTCTGAGAGGCTGCACCACCTGGGCCACCTGTTTTCACTGGTGTCTGGTCCTCTTGCTCTGAAAACACACAAACTTTCAAAGGTAACATACATGTCTCTATTAACACAAGTGTGGACTGTGTGTTGTACAGAAGTCAGCCAAAGGTGATTTGTTTCATGTTTGAGCAGGTAAAATATACATCACTTGTCGTGTACTTTTTCTAGGTTTATTTCTTTATGTCTGTAGCCAGGATTTTTCAGGGGGTCTCCCCTGATCAAACCTGATCTCCATTAACCTTGAACAAATATACAGCATTTTGTTTCTTGTGAAAACAAAAATATAACCTCCTCCCTAACACAATACATTTTCTGATTTCCATTTTAAAGTTAAGGCATTCCTAAAGTATCTAGGCTAGTTTAATTCAGCGACCTCTCTTATAATCCCATGTCTCTCAGCAGCTGTTGTTTGTTCATCAACATTCAAAAAATTCAAAGTCAACACAACACCATACAGGATCCAGGCTCCCTGTGCATTTTTCATCTTTACATGGCTTATTCCTTTCATATTACTTTACTTTCTTTAAAGATTTGATTATTTTTCAACTCTTTAATTTTGTCCTATGATTGTCTATACCCTTTTTCTTAAGCCTATGCACATTTTAAACACACAGTAAAATGTTTAGAAGCTTTCTCCATCTGAGTGCCTGAAGCTATGTACTTGCAGTGTTCTCTGATGTGTGAGCCAAACTTTAAACTGCTAAGTGATGGCTAGGCCCTCCACCAGCAGCTCTGGTGGTCCTGTCCCCTACTTGGGTCCATGGGAATTTCCCTATATGTAAATTTGTGCCCCATGTTGGAACACCAGAAGTACCAGGCTTTCTTTGGGCCACCAGTCAGCTTCCAAATTATGACACAGAGACTTATTAGTTATGAATGCTTGGCCTTAACTTAGGCTCCTTTCTTGCTAACTCTTAGAATTTAACCTGTTTCTTTTCATCTATGTTTTGCCTCAGGTTTTTTTCTATTCTTTCCTTCTGTATATTATAGGCTGACTTTTCTCTCCCATTAGCCTACTCCCCAATAACTACAAAGAGGACTAGTGTTAATTATAAATACTTGGCTGATTGCTTAAGCTTGTCTCCAGCCTGCTCTTACAACTTAAATCAACCCATTTCTATTAATCTATGTGCTGTCCTGAGGCTCATTTGCCTCATCTATGAACTACCCATGTTGCTTTTTTTTTCACTTCTAGCCTGCACCTCCTCAGATTCTGCCCTTCTTCCCAGCATTCTCTCTGCCCTGAAAATCCTGCCTAGCTATTGGCCAATCAGCTTTTCATTAACAGTGAGAGCAATGCAACTTCACAGTGTACAGAGGATTGTTCCACATCGGCATAGCTTACCTTCACTGCTTCTCATGTCTTTTTGTCTGGTGACTGCCTGGCTTCTAGCCATGGGCATGTCCCTCTCTTTTTCCTTCATTTGCTTCTTCTTTTCCTCTCATTCTCCTCTTTTCTCCTACTTATTCTCTCTGACTGCCAGGTCATTTAACCCTCCTACCTAGCTATTGGCCGTTCAGCTTTTTATTAAACCAATCGGGTGTCTTAGGCAGGCAAGGTGAAACAAATGCAACATATCTTTACATAATTAAACAGATGTGGCATAAACAAATGTAACACATCTGTACATCATTAACAAAGGCAGCAGAAACAAATGTAACACACCTTTACATCGTTAAAGTCATATTCTGCAGCATAAGCAAATGCAATGCATCTTTACAGAGTAAAAAATATATTTCACAACAGGTTCCCTCTTTCCAGGTATGTCTAGGTGTGTGTCAAGTTGACAAAAACAAACCAGAACCCAGAGAAAACAAGCAACACCATTAAAAGTTTCAACATTGAACTAAGCAGAGTTTCAAAAGAGTAAATGCTAATGTCTGAAGAACACTTTTTAGAATGTTCCAAATCCTTAGGGAATCTTAAGGCAAATTAAACTACTTTGAGATTTCATTTACCATGGTCAGAGTGGTTAAGATTAGGAATAATGACTTACAACAAGCACTACTATGAAGATGAGGAAAGTAGATACTTATTCATTGATTCTCATGCAGAAATGACTCAATATGCTAGAAAGCATTCTACCATATGACCCAGCTACACCACTCTTAGGTGTATACTGAACGGGATCCAATCCTGCTATAGAGATACTTGCTCATCTGTGCTCATTTCCACTCTGTTAACAATCATCAGGAAATGGAAATAACCTAAATGTCCATCAATGGATGTATGGATACTGTATATGTGATACCTTTACACAATGAAATGTTATTCAGTTGTTGGGAAAAATGAAATTTTCAGGTAAATTGATGGATAGTAAGATCCTTCTGAGTGAGATAACCTAGACCTAGAAAGACAAACACTGCATGATCTCTTTCATATGTGGATACTGGCTTTGTATCTTTAGACATGTGTTTAAATTGTACTATAGTTCCCATAGAGGTCAGTAAGGGTCCATGGCACAGTGTTTCAGTGGAAGGGAGAAAAAAATGCTGTTGATATAAAGAGGGAAATGGACATAGTGGAATAAGAAAGGTTAAATGGGATGGCAGGTGGAAGGGCAGAATAGAGGAGAAAATATGGGGAGAGATAACACTAAAGACTTTTGTAAAAAGTAACTTGGAAACCCATTATTTTATGATCTTCCTAAAAACATACACACACATATAAAGAGTTTAAATGGAATTACCCTGTAATGGAGGTGTGGGTGCAGGCAACAGTGCCTCTTTCAGGCACCATAGGTTATCAAATAAAAAGCAAAGTAGCAGGTATGGTTACTTCTTTAACAGTTGTTAGTCAGTGGGGTGCCAGAGACCCCTAATGATTATAGGTTTTTCCCATGGCTCATATTTGAATCATAGAATGTGGAGAAATCAAGTTTGTATCAACCTAGATGCTTTATCCCTAGTGGCTATCTCTCATTGTATTGCAAGGTGATAAGCACAGTACCAGGAAACTGGGCAGGGGCGGGGGAAGGTAATCATTGGTATTATCCAGCTATGAACTGTTGCAACACTAACCTGGCAAGACATACCCACTGGTGCAATAGAGGCACACGTGTTATGGGAGTAACTGCCCATTTTCTGCTTATATTTAGAGACACAAGACAGAGTGATTAGCAGCTGATGGCTGCTAGGAAATGGAGAATCAGTTTTTTGCTATTTTGTTCAGGATGTGACCTCTGATAGGCTACTCATGCTTCAGCAGATGACCCTATACCTGAGCACACACTGGAAACATTAAGTGCACCCAGTGTATTTAAAGAAAGAAACATGAAATTGAGAAGGTATAGGGTATAGGACAGGAATTGTTAATTGTTGTAGAGAGAATTAGAATGGAAATGATTAAAGCATATTATATGCATGTTTGAAATTTCCAAATAATAAAGAATTGCTTACTTGGAGGAAGTGACTAGACTTGAGGTTTGTTTTTTTAGAAATTCTACAGGATGTACAAGACTAAGTATTTGAGTTTCCTTTTCTGTACCCCAAACTTCTCTTCTGTGTTGTAGAAATTGAGTCATTAACTATAAGGAATTCTTCATGATGATTTCATTGACCCTTATTTTCCATTTCTGTTTTCTAGAGGTATGTTGTGCAGTACCAGACCTAAAGAATGTTAAAATCATTCAACATATGAAGTTGTCTCCTGAGAATGGCTGTACTTATTTCTATAATGACAAGGTGTCATACAAGTGCCAAGATGATCACATCTCTTCAGCTACTTGCAAATCAGATGGCACATGGAATCCCCGAACACCGTCATGTGATCAGAGTAAGAACTTAGAGAACTATGTTTGGTGGGAGAGAGTTTCTTTATTTTGTAAATTTTATTTATTTTTATTTTATATGCATTGGTGTGTTGCCTACATGTATGCCTGTGTGAGGGTGTCAAATCCCCTGGAACTGGAGTTACAGACAGTGTGAGCTGCCATGTGGGTGCTGGGAATTAAATTTGGGTCCTTTGGAAGAGCAGTCAGTGATCTTAACCACTGAGCCACCTCTCCAGCCCCAGAGTTTCTTTATATTAATAGTGTGGAGATTATTAAAAGAAGTCTTAACTAGATATCAATGCAGGGAAAATATAAGTTCAAAGCTACCTTGGACACCATAGTGTCAAGAATAGGATACATGGGACATGCTGTTGTATCTTTTTGTTGCATTATCCCTTAACTAAACTGTAGTGAGTGTCTTAATTTCTAATACAATTTTGCTTTGATGTCTGCTTTATTAGATAGAAGAATAGCCATTCTCCCTCAGTTTTTGTTTCCATTTGCTTGATAAATCTTTTTTAGTCTTTGACTCTCAGTAAGTGAATGTTTCTTGGAGACCACAGAAAGTCGCATCTCATTTTTGCAATCAGTCAGCCAGGGTCTGTCTTTCTGTTGATGATTGGAGAACATTTACATGGAATGTTATTGAGAGACAGTTACCATTTCCTGCAATGTTTGTTGTTTTTTTCTGGATTGTTGAGCTAGTGTTTGCTCTTTATTTTCCCCTTGATTTGTTTTAGGGGTTTGTTTACTCTGTTGGAGATGATGAATTCCTTCCTAGCTCTCGTGTGTTCGGCTCTTCTCTCATGGAGTTTATTATTTTCTGTGCTCTTGTCATTGAAAATGTCCTCCTCCTCTGTATGGTGTTCCTTTACCTGTTGTCTGCAGTAGTAGCTTGGTGGTACTAACTGCTTAGTTTCTGCTTAACTTGAAATAGCCTTAGTTTTCTGTTAGTTTCAAAAGATAGCTGTTATGGCCAGTTTTAATTGTCAGCTAGAATCAACTATGAGGAGAATCTCAGCACAGACTAAGTAAGCCTGTTGGTGTATATGTCAGGGGTAGAGGTGGGGTGGAACTATTTTAATCACACTAATTGAGGTGGGAGGCCCTGGACTGATGGAAAGGTAAGAATAAGCTGAGTGTGCACGTGTGTATTAACGTCCCTCTCCTTCCTGATGATGGCTGTTGTGTGGCTAGCAGCTTCAAGTTCCTGCTACTTCTGCACAATGACAGAACTGGAATCGTGAGCGAAAATAGTCCCACTCTGGTAGTTTGAATTAATTGACCTCCACAATCTCATAGGGAGTGGCACTATCAGGAGGTATAGCTTTATTGGAGGAAGTGTGTCATTGTGGGAGTGGGCTTTGAGTTTCCTATGCTCAAGACACTGCCCAGCGTTTCAGTTCATTTCCTGTTGGCTCTCAGCTACTCCTCCAGTACATCTACCTGCATGATACCATGTTCCCTGTCATGATAATGAATGGACTGAGCCTCTGAAACTGTAAGCCAGCCCCAATGAAATGTTTTCTTTATAAGAGTTGCTGTGGTCATGATGTCTCTTCACAGCAATAGAAACCCTAAGACACCTACCCTGAGTTGCTTTTGTTGGGGTGTTTTTTGCAGCAGCAAGAGACATAACTAAAATAGTGGCTTTACTGGTAATAGGCATTGTGGTTGTTAGGTGCTGGTTTCAGGGCTTGAAATATGACATTCCATGGCTTCCTGACTTAGACTTGAATGAGTGAAAAAAAAGACCTGATACTTTCCCGACGCTTCTTTTGTTGTAGGTATGTTGGCATTGTTCCCTTCCAGCTTCTAATATTATTTCTTTGCTTGATATTTTATATCATGAGTATAATATGTAATGAAAGGGCTGCATCTTATGTTTGAATATCTACTTCTTTCTAAATGCCTCTTGGGTTCTAATGTTTATTCTTTCTCTAGATCTGGAAACTTTTTGCTTGTTTGTTTGATTTTGAGTCAGGGTTTCTAGCTATCCTGGAACTAGCTCTTGTAGACCAGGCTGGCCTTGAACTCACAGAGATCCACCTGCCTCTACCTCCCAAGTGCTGGGATTAAAAGCGTGTGCCACCACCATCTGGGAACTTTTTTCTTTAGCTTCATTGAATAGATTCTCTATGCCTTTACTGTCTGTCACCCATGGAGTCTTAGGTTTGTTCCCTTGCTCACATCCCAGACTTGGATGCTGTTGTCACAGTGATTTACTTTTCTTCTCGTTGATGTTTGTATGTGATATTCTATCAACCTCGTCCTTTCTCCCTGATTCCCTATCTTCTACTTGTCGAGCAGGAGTTGGTGGTGTTTTCACTGTATTTTTTTCTTTGATTCATGGAGTTTTTCATTTATATTTCTATTTTTCACAAAAATCTCAGCTTATTTGTTGAATTTACTTCCATGTTGCTGACTTTTTATACTGCTGTTTGTCTCATTTATTTTGCTGATTTTTCCCTCTATTTTGCTCCCAGAGTGTTGGGATTAAAGGTGTGTGCCACTACCGCCTGGCTTAGGCAAACACTTAAATGATTAACATTTTAACTATTGCTAGACAAGTACCTGAGAGAAACAGCTTAAAGAAGGGATATTTATTTTGGCCACAGCAATAGAGGTTGCACTTAGTTTGCCTGGTGCAGTAACTGGGTTAGAGTGTCAGTTTGACATAAGCTGTCAGACTTAACACAAGTCCTCAGAGAGGAAGAAGGAGCCCCAGTTAAGGAAATACCTCCATGAGACTCACCTGGAAGGCATTTTTTTTCAATTAGTGATTGATGCAGGAGGACCCAGTGCATTGTGAGTGGTGCCACCCCTGGACTGGTGGTCCTGAGTTCTGTAAGGAAGCAGGCTGAGCAAGCCATGGGAAACAAATCAATAAGCAGCTCCCCTCCACGGCCACTGCACCAGCTCCTGCCTCCAGTACCTGCCCTGTTGGAGTTCCTGTCCTGACTTCCTTCAGTGATGAACAACTCTGTGGAAGTGTAAGCTAAATAAATCCTTTCCTCCCCAACTTGCTTTTTGGTCATGGTGTTTCACCACAGCAACAGAAACCCTAACTAAGACCGCTGCCTCGATTATTTTGCGTCTATGCTGAAGTTGTAATGAAATGTCATGGTGGGGCAGCACTGAACACTTCATAGTGACCCAAAAGCAGAAGTAAGGCGGAAGGGAACAAGACACATACTTCAAAGACTTGCCCACAGTGTCCCACCTCTGACAACTAGGCCCTAGTTTCTAGCCTTTCCGTTAATTCACCCAAATGCCAACAAATTATGAATCGATAAATGAGTTAACCTCTTGAAGGAGCCAGAACCCTCATGATCCATTCACTTCCTTAAAGCAGCATTTGAACACTGTCCTACCGAGAGCCAGAACTTCAAATCCAGCGCTTTGTGAGGAAGATGCTCGGTGTTCAAAGGGTGGCATGTGACTCTCATGCAGAATCGATCAAGAGCATAACCTCAGCTGTTCAAACAAAGGAGATGCCTTTTAAGAAGGAAAGCAGAGATGCCAGGTTTTGTCCTGCTTTAGGAGAACAGGCATCTAGCAAGCATCTTTGGGCTCAAGTGAAGCGTCTGTTCACCGGAACTGGGAGGTCTGCGTGGGCTTTAGAGTTATGGAATAGGAGGGTTATTCTCGAGAACTTAGTGTAAAGGACGCTGCAGCAGCACCCATCTCCACTCTCTGCTGTCATTTTCCTGTGCTGGCACAAGGAAGGTGTCTTCCTTAAGGGAAGTTTTATGACTTGCCAGAGGTGGGAAAACGGCAGTTTAGATAGTCCTTTCTGCAGCTAGTTTCTCAAGCTGCCTTCATCTCTAAATGATCAATGTAGCAATCGTATTTTGGGATTGCATGTCCTTAACCCTCTCATCTTCTAATCATTTAAGCAGCCCACACCACAGTCCTTAAAGGAAGCACAATTTGAGGCTGAGCAGTGAAGGAAGGCAAACTCATGCCTGCAATATTTGTCTATCAAAATAAATCACAGTCTTCCAGGGTAGAAAGGGTCTGATAAAGACAATTTGCTGCTGTGGCTTTTTGATTACTTCTGGTTCTAGTGTCATATGGAGGAGATTATTGATGGACTGTTGGAAAGTCAATAATGATGACTGTTGCGCGAAGGGCTGCTTGTTGGTTCCCAGCCGCCTGGCTAGCTTAGACCCGAAATATCACACAGAAACTGTATTAATTAAATCATTGCTTGGCCCATTAGCTCTAGCTTCTTATTGGCTAACTCTTACATCTTAATTCAACCCATCTCCATTAATCTGTGTATGGCCACGTGGCAGTGACTGGCCAGCAAAGTTTCTACATGTCTGATTCTGGCAGTGGCTCCATGGCGTCTCTTTCTCCACCTTCCTTCTCCCAGCATTCAGTCCAGTTTTCCCCGCCTACCTAAGTTCTGCCTTATCAACAGGCCAAGGCAGTTTCTTTATTTATTAACCAATAAAAGCAANACCTTCCTTCTCCCAGCATTCAGTCCAGTTTTCCCCGCCTACCTAAGTTCTGCCTTATCAACAGGCCAAGGCAGTTTCTTTATTTATTAACCAATAAAAGCAACACATAGACAGAAGGCCTTCCCACACCAGGTGACTGGCCGTGGTGAATGGGAGTCCACGTTGTTGGCACCTGTGTGAGTTCCACTCATCCACCATGGAAACTGTTCTTCCCACCCCCTGATTCTGCTCATTTGATTTCACCAGTGGATAGAAAGACAGTGACAGGGATGTCCAGCTTTAACTGGTAGATATCTACTCTGTCCTTTAATGCCTCTTCTATAGGGGATGTATTGCTATTAACACACACACAAAACCTTCAACCTTCCTGCCCACTTCTGTGTTTCTACTTACCTACTTCATTTACTTCGTTTCTAGGTCTCTTGTGCCCAGTGTTCCAGTCTTTCTCCTTATAGTTATCTGACAGAGAAACCCTTCATTCTATCTCAATAATCCCAATGTAGTCTGTCCTCAGGCCTGTTATTTTCAGGTGTGCCACCTATAGCTTGTCTTATTAGGAAGGCTCCCCTTTACTATTGTCTTCTGAGATGACCCTGAATGGATTTAATGTAACCTCCATTCATTTCAACTTGTACACACATAACAAAATATCCATCTATGAAAGATGCTGAGACCTTTTCTAGCCCTGCTGGTGAGTTAGAGTGCATGATCCTATAGCCAGAAGTGTGAGCTAAGGCACCCACATAGCAGCAGGGACTGAACTTTCTGGGGTGCGTTTTCAGAAGTTTTTGATCCCAGATGTTCCATTTCTATTTTATAATGGATTCTTACTTGTCTGGCTTTTATAACTTTGTACATTTGACAGATCTCACTCATGACAAATGGCTATTTGGTCATCTGATCCAAAGTCAGGAGCTTTGTCTAAGGACTAAGTAAAATGGAAGAATGCCAGGGTTTGTGTTTCAATCAGCATGGAATTCTCATCTACAGTACACATCCTTCCTTTAGGATCTCAGTAGTCTGTGATGTAACTGTCCCACTGACATTTGAAGATTTACCTATGATAGCCAGCTTCAACACACAAAGTCCAATCCTACGGACTAGCATCAGCATGACTTCACTATAGGCTCATCCAGATCTTCTAAACATTTCTTTCCAAATAGGAGCACCACTCAAACCTGGCAGTCTCCTTTGTCACCTAGTATAGGGGGTAGGGCAATATTCCCAAGTGTTGATCATGCTGCCTTTAGATTCTGGAAAGAACTACTTGGTGACCCTGGCAGTGGTGGCTCATGCCTTTAATCCCAGCACTTGGGAAGCAGAGACAGGCAGATCTCTGTGAGTTCAA
>LOEQ01002692.1:301447-312059 GCA_001685075.1 Bramus lutescens
TCTACAAGAGCTAGTTCCAGGACAGGCTCCTAAGCTGCAGAGAAACCCTGTCTCGAAAAACTCAAAAAAAAAAAAACCTGCTTGGTGGTGCTCAGCCTCTTCCTTATAGGAGGATGAGCAAGTGACAATCATGTGACCTTGGCTTCAGTGGATGTCTTAACAGTTACTGAACCTTGAAAGTAAAAATCTTGTAAGTGTGGCAAGACTTGGACTATTCATATTCTGTGCATTGAGTATCATCATGGTAACAACTTCATGCTCATCACTAGAACTGACTTGATGCCATTAATATATTGAATCTATGTAATGTGCTATGGATTGTCAAGGTGTCTTTTGGCTCTACTGCAGTGATTCTCAACCTTCCTAATGCTGTGACCCCTTAACAGAGTTCCTCATGCTGAGGTGACCCCCCCAACCATATAACCATTTCTGTTGCTGCTTCATAGCTGCAATTTTGCTATTGCTATGAGTCATAATGTAAATGTCTGATATGCAGGTGGTTTTAGGTGAACTCTGTGGAGAGAACAGCTGTCCTACTAGAAAAGAAAGGAGAATAATCATAGCCCGAGACCCAAGCTGAAAATGTGTGCTCTTGGCTTTCCCAAGTATGCAAATGCTGTTCATAACCTCTTTTCTGATAAAGATGGGAAAGACAGAACCTTGCTAAATCAGCGATTTTATGTGCTCAAAGCTGAATTAATCTTTTATACTAAATATATCATGTGTGGTAAAGAGGCTGTGACAGGGCTCAGCTGTTGTTCTTCAGAGAAGACTGAGGTATCCAAAATCCTAGCTTTAGAGTCAGGAAGCTGGCAAATTTAATAGAACTATGAGGAGAATGACCATTTTAACATATTTACCTAAGAGTGTTGCGCCAGGTGGTGGTGGCTCACGCCTTTTAATCCCAGCACTTGGGAGGTAGAGGGAGGTGAATCTCTGTGAGTTCGAAACCAGCCTGGTCTACAAAGTGAGTTCCAGAAGAGCCAGGACTAGAACTGTTACATAGAGAAACCCTGTCACCTTAGTCACTGTTCTATTGCTGTGAAGAGATACCACGACCAAGGCAACTCCCATAAAAGAAAATAGCCAAGGAGGGCTTGCTTAGTTTTAGTGGCTTAGTCCATTGCTTTGGACTTGTGTAAAGGTGATAGATCATGGCTGGAGTGTAAGTTGGAACAAAAATATTTGCCCAATCATGAAGCAGAGGAAAGAAAGAGATGTGAGGACTGGAGTTACAGTCTCCATAAAGAGAAAGCTCCTAGTGTCCTAAGATCCTCTCATGAGGCAGGGTCCTTGTAAAGTTCCCAACACCTCCCAATAGTGTCATCTGGGAGCTAAGCCTTTAACTTATAGGTCACTTGAGGAAATTCATCGTCCAAGTTATACCAGCGAATCATTGAGACCTCCAGTTTCCTGAACCTGAGTCTTCCAGGAAGGTCATTCAAGCGTGTGGCTTTGATCCAGTGATCTTACAGGCAGGGGAAAGGGAGGATAGAATGGAGCATCCAGGACGCACAAATCCTGGAAAGTGCTGTTTGACACATTTTGCAAGCTCACCTTTTTCTCCTGTGTTTTATCATGAAGATTGCAGTTTTCCTCCAAACATTGCCCATGGACATTATACAAAATCTTCAGGATTCCGTACTAAGGCTACATATGAATGTGATAAAGGGTATGGATTGGTTGGAGAGGCAGACATCTACTGTTGGTTTTCACAATGGACACCAGCAGCTCCACAGTGTAAAGGTAACTTCCTCCTCCTTCCCACCTCACAACTGCATGGGTAGAATTATTGTCAGGAATGAGAGCAAAGTTATTCCCTGACAGATGAAATATAAAACATTTGATTTTTTTTCTTGTAACTATATGATTTTCTGTCTTTCTTTCTTTTTTTGTTTCAGTACACACCAACCTGTTTCCCCTCCCCATCCTTCCCATGCCCCCATCCTACCTCCCCTCTCTGGCATCCATTCTTCTTCTGTTTTCTTTCTGAAAAGAGCAGACCTCCCAGGAATGTCCCCCGAACTTGGCATAACATGATTGGATAAGAGTAGTCATAAACCCTCATATCAAGATTGGGTGAGGCAACTCAGTAAAAGGAAAAAGGTCTTAAGAATAGACAAGAGACAGAGATACCTCCATTCCCACTGATAGGGGCCCCACAAAAATATTAAGCTAACAACTATCACATATGTGCAGAGGACCTAGTGCAGACCTATTCAGGCTCCCTGATTGCTTCTTCAGTCTCTGTGAGCACCTATGAGTCCTGCTTAGTAGATTCTGTGGGCCATGTTCTCCTGGTATCCTTGACCCCTCTGGCTCCTATATTTCTTTCTCCCCCTCTTCCATAGGGTTCCTGGAGTTACAAGGGGACAAACACAATGAAGATTTTCAATTTGGGCTCTCTCTTCACCTAATGTTTGGCTGTGGGTCTCTGCATCTGCTCCCACCAGTTACCAGCAGGAGCCTTTTTGATGACTATTGGGTCAGGCACCAATCTATGAGCATATAAGGATATGGTTAGGAATCATTTTATTGATTATTTGTTTCCTATCATATGTCTCTGGACAAGCGAGTCTCCATTTCCTGGTCATCCAGGCAGTGTTGGGCATAAGCTCCTTCTTGTGGTGTGGAACTCAAGTTAGACCAGAAATTGGTTGGCCATTACCACAAGTTCTGTGCCCACATTGCCTCAGTACAACTTGCAGGCAGGATAGAGTATAAGTTGAAGTATAGGTTGAGTAAACGGAAGTTTCTGTCCTGCCTGGTCCCTCAAACGTTCAGTCCCAAAGAAACACACAGAGGCACCATTTGTAAACAAAGACTATACTTTCATTTCTTGGCTGCCAGACCAGAATAATCACACAGAAACTATATTTTTCTGTTTGGCTGATGACTCAGGCATATTTCTAGCTAGCTCTTACATCTTAAACTAACCCATTTCTATTAGTATATGTATTGCCAAGTGACTGTGGCATTACCTCAATTTTCTACATGTCTTTTTTTTTGGCGGCTGGCTAATATCTGCGTGACTCTGCCTACTCTCTCCCTATATCTCTGTTCAGATTTCCTGCCTGGCTTTTACTCTGCTAAGCCATTGGCTGAAACAGCTTTATTCATCAACCAATAAAAGCAACACATATACAGAAGGACCTCCCACATCAGGTTAGTGTCCTCATCCCACCTCTGGAAGCCTTGCCTGGTTACAGAGGATGGCTGGTTCAGGCTCTGACTCCTCCATTATAAGGAGCCCTCATTAAGTTTACCCCTAAAGAAGCCTGAGTTTCTACTGGACTATGTTTCCACATCACCTGCTCCCCATTGTGTAAATGTGTCATATTTTGTTTATCCATTTTTCTGAAATAGAGGTTATTTCTAGTTTCTGGCTATTATGAATAAAGTTTCCATGACCATAATTGAGCAAATATCTTTGTGGTAGGATAGAGAAGCCTCTGGGTATATGCCTAAGAGTGATATAACTGGCTCTTGAGGGTAGGTTGATTAGCAGTTTTCTAAGGAACTACCATAATGATTTCCATAGTGAGTGTATAAATTTTCACTCCCACCAGCAATGGAGGAGTGTTCCCCTGGCTTCACATCCTCACCTGCATGAGCTGTCAGTTGTATTATTGATCCTAGCTACTCTGACAGGTATAAGATAGAATCTTTTTTTTCATTATCTTTATTATTATTAAAAAATTTCCACCTCCTCCCATTTTCNAAGAGCAGTCAGGGTTCCCTGCCCTGTGGGAAGTCCAAGGCCCTCCCCACTCCACCGAGGTCTAGGAAGGTGAGCATCCAAACACACTAGGCTCCCACATAGCCAGTACATGCAGTGGAATCAAAACCCAGTTCCATTGTCCTTGGCTTCTTAGTAGTTTTGATTTGCATTTCTCTTATGGCTAAGGATGTTGAACATTTCCTTCAATGTTTCCTCAGTTATTTGAGATTCTTCTGTTAAGAATTGTCTATTTAAGCCACATTGGAAGACCAGCAGCCAGCAGGGCTGATGGCTTCCTCAAAGTTGTATTAAAAAATAAAAGGATTCTCTGGATTCTCTGTTTAGCACTGAAACCCATTTTTAATTGGATTATTAGGTTTGCCAATGTGTAGTTTCTTGAGTTCTTTATACCTTTTAGATAATAGTCCTCTGTCAGATGTGGGGGTGGTAAAAATCTTTTCCCATTCTGTAGTCTGATGTTTTGTCCTATTTACAGTGTCCTTTGCCTTATAGAAGCTTTCCAATTTAATGAGGTTCCATTCCTAGATTGTTGTTCTTGGGAGTTGTCTCCTATGCCAGTGTGTACAAGGATATTCCCTATTTTCTCTTCTGTCAGGTTCAGTGCATTTTGTTTTATGTTAAGGTCCATTTCTTCTCTGGTAGGTGTGGTCTGTGGTCTCTGGGGTTGGGGTCTGGACTTCGGGAAGCAAATGTGGTCTCTGTTCGAGCAGGGAGCCTTGGCCCCAATTGGAGGCTGTGGCAAGGAGGCTAGGAGGGTGCCGGACTGAGGATAGGATAGGGGATGCTGAGATAGCAGGGAGCTGGGAGAAGGGCAGCTTACCCAGACTTCTTGCAGTGGGCGTGGTCTCTGGCAGAGCTGATTTTGTTTATTTTAAATAATTAATATAAACAGATGCCATTCCACACAAACCATAAGGAAACACACAGTATCATCACTTCCTTCTACTTCCTCCTCACAGACACACCCATAAGTCTTCTTGAGGCAGCTTACAGTCTCAGTTTCTTATATAAATATATATATATAGAAATATTATAGAAGCAAAACATTTTATAATTACACCTTTGAGCCTGTAAAAAAAATTCAACAAAACTTGTTCTGGCATGAGTACAGTCTCTTTTGGGCTAATTTCAAATATTAACGTATCACCTACCATGATGTAGAGAGAAAGTTAGGGAGAAAGAGGAGTCAGGATTAAGCTTTATTTTATGTTCCTGTAATGTTAGTATAATTATAGTCATGGTAGTGCATAATTTATTTGACATAACTGTCCCCACTGCTCACAGAAGAATATCAAAACTTCATGATGAGAGTCTTACAGAACTATTTACAGTAAGAGTTAATGTGTCAAGAGAGGATCTGGGATCATAGACACTTTTACAACTATCCTGTCATGTTATTTAAACAATTATAGCCATAGAAAAACTTCCTACCTTCTCTGTATCTGAGTTTTCTTCTTCATAAAACAGGAAAATAATAGACTCACATAGCATGAGAATCATGAGACTTAAGTCAATGTCATACTGTATACATAGACTGTTATGCTCAACAACAAAAATGCTCCTCAATATTTGCTAACAAAACAAATGGAATGTGGAATAAGTTCCATGCAAGTTCAGCTCATTATCTTTACTACAGAGTATTAAGTCTTTCCCCTCAGATCACAGTTCACTAAAACATGCTTTCCTTATAGCTCTATGCCAGAAACCAGAGATAAGAAATGGAATGCTGTCTTCCAATAAAGACCAGTATGTTGAATCTGAAAATGTCACCATCCAGTGTTACTCTGGCTTTGCCTTGCTTGGGTCCCAAAATATCACTTGTTTAGAGAATGGAAGCTGGTACCCAGAGATGCCCACATGTGAGCAGGTAAGTGACACAAATCAAGAAGTCCTGTGCCATCAAACACTAAAACGGTTTTCCCAGCCAACAGGGTTGAACTATGACCTTTTGTGAATCATTCCTAAGTCATTCAGAGAACCTGTTTTTTCCTCGAAGACTTTTGATAAGCTGGCACAGCACATTTTCTTATTTTCATTTGAGGATGTGAGATACCAAATCCCGTAAAAGTGAAGTTCCATAGAACTAGGAGTACCTGCCTCCTGTTTTTCTAGACCTTGTAATGTCATGCTGCTCTCTTTCTTGATGCTCATCTGAAGCCACTCACTGCTACCCCAAACCTACATCTCTTTTAGGAGAAAGACTGTGAGCATGTGTTCACAGGCAAGAAGCTGATGCGATGTCTGCCAAATCCAAGTGATGTGAAAATGGCCCTGGAGGTTTACAAGCTGTCTCGGGAGATTGAACTGTTAGAGCTACAGATAGCCAAGGCAAAACAAACCGTCCTGGAGTGATGATGTCAGCTTCCTCAGGACAGAGGAAGAAGTACCTCACTGTCTTTTTGTCTTCACTGTCACAACAGACCACTTGCATTCGGCACCTTTTGTCACTTTGGCACCAATGCTCGTGACAATAAATATCTGTTAGAATAATTCATTCAAGCATGATGTTTTAAGTTTATGAAATAATTAATGATCTTATGGCCCGTAAATCTGCTATTCTAAATATAACAGGCACATTCTTTTTCAATTAAAAATCAATGTTGCTCTTGTATTCATTTGCTATTATATAAAATCAATACATTTATTTAAAATATGTGCTACAAATTTCATTTCAGTGTGCTTACACTGTTGGGTCCCCGGACTGCCTCTCTCTCAGCCTCATGCACGCATATCATCCAGGTCCTTGGAGTTCAGGGAAACTGTCAGCACGCCCCATCCCCCATTCCTGACCAGCTCAGTCCGGGCTACCCACTGAAGGCCTCCTCCTGTGAAGAGTGTGTCTTTCATTCAGGTCTCATGACAGTCATTAACCTCGCTGAAGGGGACTCACCTAGTCTCTCTCACTTTACTCCACCCCAGAGAAGAAAGTTCAAGGAACTGACGACTATGAAGACCACATCAGCCACCTTCATCTTCTCCAGTCTTCCATCTGCTTTAATCACCATTTTCCTTGATATTGAATGAACATGGCTGGAGCCACTTCCCAAAGACTGGAGGAGAAACCCTGTGTCACCATCATTTGTATCGGAGTTCTCTGGGGCATCACAGGAGTGCCTGCTCCCCCTAAGTCTTCCTTATTCATGTCTCATAGTCTCCTGTTGTCTCTTCCCAATGGAACTCTGTGGGGAGCATGAGTCTTTTCTGGTGCGGGAGCATTGTCTGTATTCTGTCAATCATGTTTTAAATAAACGCTGATTGGCCAGGCAGGAAGTATAGGCAGGAAAACCAGACAGGAAGTAGAAATGATNTAATGGGCCAATCAGCTTTATAACTTAAAGAGATCTCTGTGTGATTTTCTTTGGGGCTTGGCCATGGGGTACTAGGCAGGACAGAAAGCCCAACAAACAGGCCCCATTCGTGTTACACTTTTTGTTGACTTTCTCCAAACATCCTGCAAGGAGGCCATAATACATAGCACATTTTCACCGGGCCTTAGATGAGACAGATGTGCCTGAGCTGCTGGAGAGGCACATGTGGCTCAGAAAACTCCTGTCTGCCGTCAAAAGCCATTGCCGGATACTAAGAGGCAACTTGAAATGTCTTTCTTGGATGACCGTTTCTGCTTTTCCTCAGATACAAGCATATGTGACAGTGATTTACTTAGGTGGTTCTGGTAAGCTCTGGGAGGGGATGGTTATACAGGAAAAGAAAGAGAACCAGAGAGGGACTGTTAGTGAGCATGCTGTTGCTGTGGCTCCCAGGGACCCAATCAGGCCGACAGCTCTCAGAGGACCTGTGGAATGTGACTCTGAGTTAACCTCCTCCTGGTGAGAACTTGGGGCGTGTATCCACTTACTCACTCCAGCCGCCCTGACTCCCAGAGGCAGCAAAGCTTACTGCAGGGAAGGGGACCACTCTCATGGAGGTGTTAGCAGTGAACTTCAGGGTGGATCATGGATGTAGGAACAGTGCAGAAGACCTTTTTTAGAGTCACCTGTCAGCTGACATGTTGTAGCTCACCACTCTCTCTCTATACAGCTGTCGTTGTTCCTGTCAGGTCCCTGGTTGTCCCTCCTATTGCTGCTGACACAATTCACTCCCAGTTTTCAGAGTGAGCCGCCTCTCCTTACAAACTGGCATATGCTGATTCCGCCTGCCTTCTACATTCTCACATATCAAACGTTTGCTGAACCCACTTGAAAAATACTTAATCTATTAATAATTCAACAACGCACCAGACACCATTGATGGCCACTTGGCTCCCTCCAGGTGCGGGAGTTTTTCATGAGCTCTGTCCATGCCTCCGGGGTCTCAGAACAGTATTCCCTTTCCTCATCTCACCGTTTAGGTGCTTTATGTAGGACAACACTCAACTCATCTGCATGACTCACAACAGATATGTACTCAGAGAATGAAAATGGACAATAGGAAAGGGATTTTTAAAATCCCGCCAGTAGAACTAAGAAGAGAATGAAGACACAGTCAACCATTTTCTCACTCATCATTGATGCGAGAAGGAGGCGGGGCAGGGGGTGATAATTGATAGCAAAATATTAAATAAAAGTTAGAAAAATATTACTATTGACTTATCTGGTGGTCTGTAGATATATATCACATTATAAATGGTTACAACACAGGTTTCTGTTAGGGCTGACAGATTCAAACAAAGGAAATCCAACCAGACTTTCTCTGCACCTGCCAGCAACTCTTCTCTTTAGCTATTTTGAGTGCCTAGGGGAAAAGAGCGCACACTGGCTGGGACTTGGGGTTCAAATATTAATAATTATACGGCAGGTTTTTTATTTTCACACACCTGCTTTTGCTAATTCTTCCTCTGGATTTTGCCATCAACATCTGAGCCTACATCACTCCGCTCTCCATACCAAATGTCCCTGCAAAACATCTTCATTCATTAGATAATTATTTTAAAAACATGAGATTTGTTTTTTTAGTTAGGTGTTAGTTGAATAATAAAATTTTAAAGTTTTATTGTCATTTATTACTTGTGCTACATTTTATTACATTTATCCAATAGTCCAGAATATATTATGATTATAATTAGTTTGTGCAATATACAGTGTCATTTCATATTAAATTTAAATTATTAATAAGTTCCTAGAGTATTGGGAAGCTAATTGACATATTAAATGCACAATATGTATAAATCCTTGCTGGTTATTTTTAGCTTAATAACTATAAAGTGGTTCAAAAAGTGAAATTAAGTAGGAAATAGTATTTTCTCCACTCCCAAAATTAATTCCATAATTTTGTAAGTGAAATTAAAATTGCCCTCTCTGAAACACCACCTTCCACACTTTCTTACTATTGTCTTAGAATAGACATCTGAGCACACTTCTGCCTTCCTGCTATCAATGTATTCAAAGTGTTATGTAGCCAGCTGTAGTCTTTGAGGCAGAGAAGAAATGCGTGAAGCATTTGATTCCTGGTCTTTTTCTTTCCTCACCACCTTCACAGGTGCATATACCCACTGCCCTCTCCTTCTTCATGGGTGTGCATGCCCTCTGCCCTCTCCTTTTTCATGAGTGTGCATTCCCACTGCCCTCTCCGCCTTCAGGGGTGCACATGCCCACTGCAGAGTTGTTTGCACACTGCTGGAGTTAGTCTCTCATTGAAAAATACAGATTTTTATTTAATTGATTCAAAAATTATCTAACATAAGTACAGCATATCTAAAATAATAAATATTATTAGTAGAATAAAGGTGGGCAGAAATAGCTAATATCTATGAGATTTCCTTTTTTCTTTCCTTGCATTTTAAATGCAAACTTTGTGTTGACATTTTGACTTCTGTAAGTAATCCAAACAATTGTACACCAGAATACAAACACACCTATTTCTTGACATAACAGACTAACATTTAAAAACAACTTGAACTATATCCACCTTTAAATAAATTATTTCTGCATGGATCCACTAAAATTTCTATTTTCTTACCCCTATGGAACCAGTATTAGTTCTTATCACATTTCCTCTGAATTTATAGTCATATTTCAGAAAACACATTTTTCTCTTTTATCTTTTTATTCCTTGAAGCAAGGAAAAATGGGACCTGCAATGATTATATGTTTCTTTCTGGTACGTAAGAAAAATAAAATTGAAAGTTAAGAAATCATTGTCTATTTTGTGAGAAGAAGGGAAAACATATGAGGACAACGTCAATAGCAAATAACCACAAATCTGGCCTTCAAAGAAATACATCACCTGTCTACATGTACTGTTGACTTACTAAAACATACTTTAAAATCTATAGGCCAAAAGGTTTTTTGACAGAGGTCTCCTAAGACTATCAGAAAACACAACTATTTACATTGAGATTCATAACAATAGGAAAATTACAGTTATGAAGTAGCAATGAAAATATTTTTATGATTGGGGGGTCACCATAATATGAGGAACTCTATTAAAGGGTCTCAGCATTAGCACAGTTGAGAACCACTGGTTTAAACTGTCTCTGTACGGTGTCCCCAGTGCATTAAACTGAACCCTTGCAGCCTTGCATCAACCAGAAGATGAGAAGGCCACGTTAAATGAGACATGCCTTGTGCTTACTAAAAGTACAGATTCCAGATTAATGTATGCCAAGGACCGACTCTCTTGGAGCTCAAAGACCGAGGGAAAACAAGGGTGAAGGCTTAAGGAGAATCTAGAATTCGGTGAGTGACAGACAGGCACAACTCAGATTGAGCTTTTGAATCTGCTGCAATTTACTAAAGGCAAAGTATAGTATTTGTACTTTCACAGAAACTGAATAAACATCAATTACAGAAGTTGACACACTTTCTTCAAAGCTAGATAGAAGCTAATACAAAGTTCAGGCTGTATCTGTACTTAAAATCTTTTGTAGTTGCG